>JAQQPU010002582.1:37481-66382 GCA_029168905.1 Artemia sp. Kazakhstan ARC1039
TCAAATACTTTTGAAAAATGTTCTTATTCTAATTAAATGATCCTGCTTTTTCAGGATTCGTTCTTGAGAAATTGGGACAATCAGTCTTACGTTTAAAAGCTATAAGTAGTTATAACTAGTAATAAGTAGTTGTAAGTTTTAAGATTTTTAGATTAATATTAGGCTATTAGAACTGTGAAAGTTGAATATTACTAAACTTTAGAAATTCAATGGCTTTAAGGTCCCAAGATTTAAAAATTACATTAATTGAAAAGTTATCGCAAATTGAAGATTTTGAGTTGTCAAACTGTGAATCTAAGGTCTGAGAAATTTGTAATTCGGATAAAAGTTAAGATTTCGTAAAACGTAAAGGTATTATGTTACCAAAATATGCAAACTGAATGTTGCAAAAGTGTGAAATCACAAAATTTGACAAGATTCATGAAATTTGAAGCTTTCAAATTGCTAAATTCGGAAAACTGTCCATGAATTGTGGAATTTTTGAAAAAAAATTGCTCTTGAAAGTTTGAAGGCATTGTGTCGTCAAAATTAAAAAGGCATTAAGTATTAAAAATGTGAAAATATATTTTTTAATTTTTGAAACTGGATGGCTTCAAGTTGTCAAACTTTAAAAATTAGTTCTTTGACGTTTAGAATTTGGAGAAAAAATTATTTGAAATTTGAAGACTTTCAGATGTCAAACTCTGAAAATTAATTCTAAGAATTGTGGAAATTTGAAAAAACTTAAAATTCCTTAATGTTATGAAGAAATTATGCGATCCGAATATGAAAACTGAAAGTCGTAGAATTTTGAAAATATGGTATTTTTTAAGATTTTTCAAATGTTAAGACATTGATTTGTCAAATTATGAAAATTGATTCTGAAAATTGTGGAATATAAAAAAAAACGAGATTCTTGAAAGTTTAAGGGGTTTTTATTGCTACAAAATAAAAACTAAAGATATTTAAAAAGACGTTTAAACGACCAAGATTCATGTAATTTGAAGGCTTTGAATTCTCAAATTTTCATAAGTAAGTTTAAGAATTGTGATAGCTTGAAAAAATCTAGGCGTTCTTGTTAGTGTGTAGGTATTGGTTTGTTACAAAAAAAAATTATGCGAAAAAAATTTGTGCATAAATTCTCGAAATTTGAAGTCTTTGAGCTGTAAAATTTTAAAATTTAGGTCCAAGAACTGTGAATATTAAAATTTAAGAGATTATGTAAGGTTTGAGAGCTTTTTGTTACCAAAAAAAACAAAAAGGGCAAGAAGGGTGAAAATGTGAAATTTCTTACATTTCACAATTTTAACGATCTGAAACATATATGAAAATTAATCCTAAGAATTCTATAAATTTTAAATAAGTTTAAGATTCTTTCAAGTGTGAAATCATTTTGCTGTCCGGATATAAAAATAATTAGTCTTAAAATTTTGAAAATGTGAAATTTGTTAATATTCTGTAAATATTATACCTCTTGAGTAGTAAGATTGTTAAATTAGGTAATTTTGAAAAATTAATTAATAAATTCTGGTATTTTGAGAAAAAGCTGTGTTTCTAAAAAGTTATAAGACATTGTGTTGTTATATTACAAGAGTTAAAAGTAAAATTCTCGGAATGTGATAGCTTTGGGTTGTCGAACTTTAAAAATAAAGTCTATGACTTATTGAATTTTGTAAGCATAAATTGAAATTCTTGAAATCTGTAGGCTTTCTTTCATAGAACATTTTCTGTCATAGTTTCGTAAACTTGAAGTTAAAACAACACAGAAAAGTTAAAAAAAAGATCTTAAGGCTGTTTTCGTGTAAAGCTGAGGTATAAATACTTTAATTTTTAGTTATAGGATAGATTCACTATAAAAATCTGCTGTTGCATAAAATTTCTGAAGTTTTTTTAGATGTAGAAGAAATTTTTATTTTCAAAATTGAATTATAAAACGGTCCAGCTTTTGAAGTATCACACATGTAAAAATTAGTTCAAAATTTCAGTTATGACAAAAGTATAGTTCCTGTTTTGTTTTTTTTAATCTTGAAGAAAATTTGTTTCAAAGCTGAAATACAAACATATCAATTCAGAGATATCATAGGATTATCTACAAAAATAGTAGAAAAAGCGTTACAAAACTCGTAATTAACACACAAGTTCCAAATCTACTTTTTCTTAAGAGTAAAAACCGATTTGTAAGGTGAAGGACGAGCAGTTGGCACTTTGAAGTACGAAATTTGTTACATTATTTTCAGGTATGAAAAAATTTATGAAAATTTTAAAATGAACTGTTTTCTTAAATGTAGAAAATCTACTTTTCAGTTTCAAAGCATACACATCGTGTTTTAAAGTTACAGAAAAAAAATCGTTAGAGAATTCGCGGGTTCAAAAAGAAGGGTTAAACGGCTAAAGAATTCAAAGGAATAAAAGAGATTTAAAAAAAACTGAAAAGTGAAAAAGGTTTAAAAATGGTTAAAAAGATTTAAAGGGTTTAAAGACATTAAAAGGCTTAAAAAAAATTAAAAAGAAGATTTAAAGCTTTAAAAAGGGTTAAAAATTTGAAAAAACATAAAAAAGGATAAAAGAGTAAAATAGGTTAAAGGGATGAAAGGATTAAAAAGCATAAAAAGGAAGTTTCACTTTCCCCCTTTTCTTCCATGGCTTTGACGGCGTCCTTTAGCAATTCTACTGTCATGCTGGGAACTCTTGCCCTCATACTATCAATTTCCGGTTTTCTTAACATCCATGAGTGCGAAATCACTCATTTCAGCAGTCAATAAACTGGTTCAGGTAGCAAAATACCAGGAACTTCGAATGAATATACTATTCCTTTATCATGTACTGATAAGTCAAATAGAAAAACGAACGCAAATCAAGTTATACCCTCATTAAGAATTCCATCACTTAAATGACGCACGATAGGTAATATTGGATTTTATTGTGAAATTTTATTCAAAACCCCCGGCCTCTTGGGAATGTTTTCTCTTTTTTGTAAATCTGACAAATTTTCTAAGTCTTATAGCCTTGGAGAGATGACTTTGAGCTAAATGAATCTCATATATTTGGAATCAAATTCTAAAGAATATTCTTTTAATACATATACTGTAAGTACTCATGCATAATATCGGCGTGTTTTTATAGTTTCAATTTCTGCTTGCCCATTTCCGTTACTATCATCCAGGCTGCTCCTTACTTATAGTTTGTTACAACGACCCTTATTATAACTTTGTCCCAGATAAGGCTGAAAAAGCTAATTTGCAGAAATAATTGGTTAACTACCAATAGAATTTTTTTACTGGTTTTGCAGACAAACAATAATTCAGGATGCAATTGTAAATAAAATCTGAGGACCGAATGTACACCTCCCCCCCCCCCTACATGGGAATGTAGGGGGAATCTACATGGGAATGTAGATTCGATAAAAGTAATATATCCCATTTCTATTCTTTATAGCGCTCGTGGCAGCTTCTACTTACAAACAAACGAAGATTCTCCCTTTGCACAGGGATAGGGTATGTTTTTCATATCTTGTGTATCAAGTTTCTCTTCTCTTATATTATTTTCTTATAATATTTCGATTTCTTATTAAACTGGAACCTAATATTTGAAAGTGAAAATTATTACTGGCTAGACAAAAATTCTTCGAATCATAAATACAATCCATCTCTCTTTTTATCGTCTAGTTCTTAATTATGTATGTAGTCACTTGACAATATGTGATTATTTGTTACTATCTTTATTCCTTTGGTTAAATATATTTCAAGATATCTGGCACATCATGGGTGCTCAATATTTTTCTAGTCCTTTATCTAAGCGGGCTACAAGGACTTATGAAGATGTTTATCTTCTGCTTAAAAAATTATAAGGAAGGAATGTTTTGAGCCGATGGCCCCTACCAAGACACAGCTCTGGCTCGATTTCAAAAGCAAACCAGGTCATTTTTAAGTACCTTCCGTAGGCAAATGCTCTTTCAGATCAGAGCTAGCTGCGCGTCTATGTGCTTGCCTTGGTGCTGCCACAACAGGTAAAAGAAGAAAAGAAAGCTCCTCTAAAGGAGTAGGGTTGATCTGCTTGAGTAAACAGTCACTAATGCCACATTTGAGTTCTCTGTTTCATTTAAGTACTTTAAGGTTTTTGGTATAGTTATACTTTAGGTATTTTGTAGTGCTGCTCCTCATAACGGTGGGCCAAAACCAATCAGTAGATGAGTTTGTATTTATGAAAAATTTCATTAATACAAAACTTCCTAAACACAATTTATGAAACAATTCCTGAAAAACTTCAGCTCAAAAAGAATTTCCTTGTTACACGCTCGTCACATTCCTCGGCAGCTTTCATTGTTGCAGCAATAGCTGCTAATAGTAAAGAACAAACTACAGCTCAAAGTACCCAAAAGTTAAACAAAAAAATTGGAGAGATTGATGTTTAAAGCTGAATGAGACATGCTAACTATCATTTAGGTTTATCTTAATTGTATGAGTTTAAAGCAAAAGCTAATATTCAAGCATGTAAAAAAGAAGATGAAACCGCTCGAAATTTTTGTTGGTCGAAAACAAAAATACACCATTAGAATGATTAGTGTCAAAAGCCATAGCTGGATGTTTTCATTCCCTACCCCCTCCTCTCTTTTAAAACCCAAAAAAATCCCATTTTAACCTGTGAATAACTATTGTTTTTGTTTTAAATCTTCTTCTCTGGTGTTTCCAGGGCACAAATACCTTATACTAAGTTGTTTAAGAGTACATTTAAAAGCTAATCTAAGTTCCTCTAATAAATTCGTCTTGAATAGGTTAAACTAAGATATGATTTTTCAAAAAAAACACATATTTAGTTTTATTTTGGTATTGTGTCTTATGACGTCACGCTAGATGACATTTTTTATGACTTTTTGGTTTATATGACGCAAAGACATCTTTCTAAAATGTTTCTGCATAAATTGTAAATAAATTTTCCAACATTTGTAAAAACTAAGGCTTCAAAAATATTATGGCTTTAAAATAACACAAAAATCTTATTTAGGAACTACAACAGTAAAATAATGTTAGAAGAAGTTTAAGAAAATATCAAAGTTTAGTCAATAAATACGTATCTGTACCTGAGAACACTTGTGCTATTAGCGGGCATTACTCTTTAATTAGTCAAAGCGCTGGCAGCCTGAGTGAAGTGAGGATCATCTGCCAAACCAGGGGCCCTTGAGAAATGAGTGTCATCTATTAGGGTCAAATTACGTCAAATTGTTGAGGCTGCAATTTATGCCAAATTGTCACAAAAAATGCCGTATCCTCTGAACTCCTTTATGTAAAAAAAAAAAAAAATTAAGTTTGGAACTGACCTTTAGACTAATTTTTTTTTAAGATCTGTCAAACATATTTCAGGCATAGAAAAAAACCTTGGATTTTGTTTTAATTGGAACGTATTCAAGAACAAACAACGGAGAATCCGGCAGCAACGTTACTCAAACATGTAATTGTTTCCTAGAGACGCAATTTTTCGGCAGCAACGTTACTCAAACATGTAATTGTTTCCTAGAGACATACTATTTTGTCAATAGTTACGTGTGTTACATAACTTTGTATATGAAGAAGAAGCTATGTCAAAATATGCATTTTATTTTAATATTACCTTTTGATAATTGCAAAAGGGAGTATATATAGCATTTTTCTTTCAAATAAACCCTTAGACAACTCACAATGGTATTGCAGCACCCAAGTAGTAGTGACTGAAAACAAGGGGGGAAAAGAAGAGAAAAATCACTGCATCCCATGTGAAAAATTGATTTTCCTTGTTGGTGAAGATGGGGGACTGCATTTATCCAAAATAGGGTTTTAAGTATGGTGATTACAGCATACAATTTTCGTTTCGACCAAATACCATTTTTGCGAGGCTTCGGACTATTTTTAAAAATTCCCCCCAATTTGTATTCAGAGTAAACTTTTACCGTAAACATCAATTGAAATAATAGTTACCATTTTTGAATCAGCTTCCTTACTTGTATTCTTTTTCAAAAAGCGTTTTATATTTTCGGTTGCTAAATTTTCGGATATATTTTTGTCCCTGGTGCGTGATATTTTTTTTCCCTGTTCGTTCCCGTCATCACTCCTGTGTTTTTTCAACTTCTGAATTTTCACATATTTTCACACAAAAATACTGTGTGCTACATTACCGTGAGTGTTTAACATAAATGAAATACTTCTTCTGTTTTTGTCATATTCAAGATTTCAAGTGATACAGAAAACGGTTCCAAGTCTCTGTTCAATCTGAATAGTGGCTGTGCCACAAGAAAAATACGATTTTATATAAATTGCATTATAGCTAAATCCAATCACCTTCGACTCTTAAAAAGAAAATTCGAACTTTCAAGTTTTAATCAAATGAGACAAATCCTTAGTCCTTATGACCTCTTTTATGAACCTCTTAGATCTCTTTTTATGATCTCATAGTTTGTAAGAAGTGGCTTGAAAAACACAATGATAAATGGAAGACAACTCACTCTTTACTAAATACCCCCTATAGAAGGCACTCTGATGTTGATAGGTATAATCAGAATAAAAATTGTAGAAATATTATTTGGACTAAAGTAGGTGTGAAATACGGTCGTCAAGGTTGCTGCTGTGGCTTCAGTTTAGTAGTGTGGAGAAGATGATGGCCCATAGTAACTGGATGCTTGAAAGGCATTTAATAAAAATAATTGTCAAGTCCTTACTTGACAGTTATATTTATTAAATCCAATCACATTTTATTAAATCCAAATCGCCGTTTGAAACTGATTCAGGGGTGGTGGTTGTTATTTTGGTTAATATTAGTAGTAAAAGTTTAGTGCAAAAAAAGAAAAATTATGAGAATTTTGAGACAGAACCTGGAATCTCTCGAGAAACGTTTAAGGGCTCACTTGAAAGAAAATTGCTACATCTAAGTGCTTTTTAAAATGTGAAACATTTTATTTAAAAAAACTCCGATTTTAGACAAAAACGGCATGTTCATATACAAGATGAAATAACAAACATATCTTTTAAGAATTTGTTCCTCTAGAGTATAACGTCGTACATGAGTGGCTCCGTTTCTGAATTCCCTGAAATGTTGTTATAATCCGTCAGATGACGTCTTAAACTGGTTTTCTAAGTATTTCTTACATTTTACATTAGCAAATCCACAAAGGCAGCATTTTATCATATAATTAAAGGTGTAAACCAAAGTTTAAGTTTTAAATAAAACATAGTAGGGAAACGTTAAAGTCCAAGAAGTAAAATATGAAAGTATGCTTTGTTATGAGAAGTTAAAAATTCGTTACAGCATCGCGGAAGATAATAACACCAGAGAATTACTATAATAATAATACAAAATCCACAAATTATATTAACTACCGTCTAAAGCTACTCTAAGCACCTTCAGTTTTCTAAATCTCTATATTTAAACCAAATATATAGTTAACTCGGGCATATATTTGAAAAATCGAACATATATCTGTCTGTCCTTTATGTCATACTACATTGTTCATCCAATCTGTAAGAAACTTTAAGAAGTTGTTGAGTGCACTCTTATGAAGCTTGTAAGTGTTAATTCTACCCCCCCCCTCCCACAAGGCTCTCTTGAGGCCGACTGTATGATTACCGAAAATTAGCTATGCAGAAAGCAGAAGACATCTTACGATACAAATAAAAGGGCGGTTATCTTTTGATGAATGCAAAGGGGTTTAGAAAGTGGTCCTTAACTCGACTCAGCAAAATTTAAATAGCAAGGAATCAAGCCATCACTGGAGTTTATAAGAAAAATCGCAAAAAAAAGGTAAAAATTATATAGATAAGAAGAACTTTGTTTAACTCGCAGCATTAGCCTTTAGTCACGTTGAGGAAAGAATAAATAAAAAAAAAATCAATTAAAGAAAAACGTGAGGGCAATGGATAGAACATTGACAAGAAGGAATGTGCTTATTTAGCGTAAATTATTTGACAATGTATAGATTATGCAATTCTTTGATTGTTTACACAGGATTTGTCATTGTAAAAGGGAAAAATGTTCTAACCAGGTTGTGTCCCAAAGAGTAAGGGTCCAAATGTGAAATTTCTGTGGATAGTAAGGATTATTTCGAACTAAATCGAAAACCGCTGTGTGCATCCTGGTTATATGGAAGGAGGAGTAAAATTTGAAAAACAATTATTTAGAGAAACAAATCTAAGGAAAAATTGTAAAATATTAACATTAAGAATGGTAAAATATTAACAATAAAGAGTACGCTTATTTTGAGGCAAATTGTTTAGCAATTTAAAAATTACGCAATTTTCAGTAGTGACTGCCCTATGGATATCATGACACAGGTAGGGGGTATACTATTGGAGTTAACAATGAACAGGCGGCATCGTTTCCGTTTCCGTTTCTGTTTCTGTTTTTCTTCTACTGTTTTCTCTGTTTTCTGTTCCAGTTTTTTTAGAAAACGGAAAAAACGAAAAACAGGTAGCCGTTTTTTTCATTACCGTTTTTGCTTCTGTTCTGTTTTTTTTTCTTATTATTTTTGCCCTTTCTGCTTTTCATATACCTGTTTTTCTTCATTTTCTGTGTTTTGGTAGCAAATATTATCATATCGCATTCCTGCGACTTTTATCGGATTTGAACACTTGCCATGTATAGAGACATATAATCGTAGTCCATCCATCACAAAAGACATGAATGTTCGATGGAACCCCTTGCTATGGAGCACCCTTGCTATGATAGAAATGTGTCCCAGTAAAGAACCACTGCGCAATTTCTTCAACTGAAGCCTTCGTGACCCTAAAATCAGAGATCTCGAACTTAACAACAATGAGTGGTCCGCTGTGGAAGCTGTCATTGAGGTTCTTCGCCCGTTCAAACAGGCAAAGGAATAACTATTGGGTGTAATTATATTTTGGCAGGCAAAGTTGTGCTGATGATTAAAGGACTTCAGTTATTTTGTGAGAGGCCATATAGCAATGCCATTCCTGAGTCAGTCAATGGCCTGAAGGAATTATTAGCCGTCCAGCCCAGGAGATATTGTTAACAGACCTAGTTTTGATATGCTATTCTTCACAAGAGCTGTTTTATTTTACCCCGCAATTTAGTATTAAAGTGAGAGAGCATTTAGTATTGCTGGGTACTTTACTCGAAATTAGTGCTAACAAATGACTGCAAAGTCACTTGAACTTCGAATGTTTCTAAGTAATAAGTTTTAATTTATTTGGCCATTTTGGAATGTTTGGTCTTTTTTATATACGATCTTTTTAATCAATATTTTTCAACGTTCATTTTGCTCTCATAAGCCTAAAAAACTGAAAAAAGCGGAAATATATGTTAAAACGAACGTTAAAAAGAAAAAAACGGACCGTTTCTGTTTTTCCGTAAAATAAATGAAAAAAAACGGAAATCCGTTTTGTTTTCCATGTTTCTGTTGGAATCTGTTTCTGTTACGTTTTCTAATTGCCATTTTTTACCGTTTCTATTTTAGCCAAAAACAGAAACGGTGCAGACCCCTATTACCATTCCCTCAATACCTTATTCCGCGCCACCTGGGTCTTACAAAATAGTGTAGTGCAATTGTCTGTTATGTAATGGTATAGTAAAACTGATTGTTGCGTAGTAGGGATTGTTTGTTTACTTATACAAATGTTTTCTTGGTTATTTCTTTGGTTGCTATGTTAAATGTTTAAAAATCTACGAGGGGCAGGAAAAACCTTCAGGTACCCGCCAAATCAAGATGCAAACATAGACATTACATCATAGGGATTTTTCTTTTTAAAAATCCACGAGGGCTATGAAAAATCCTCAGGGGCCCGCCAACCCCTCAAGATGCTATTATGCGATCCTGGGTCTCACGCAATAGCAGACTATATTTGTTTGTTATGCAATGGTATTGTACACTTGATTCTTACGTAATAGGGGATTGTTTGTTTACTTATGCAAATATTTTCTTCATGATTTCTTTGCTTGTTACGTTAAATGATTAAAAACCCGTGAGGGCCAGGAAAAACCTTCAGGGCTTCGCCAACCGCTCAAGATGTTTTTACGTGCACCTGGGTCTTACTCAATACTAAAGTACATTTGTTTGCTATGTAAGGGTATAGTACACCTGTTTGTTACGTAATAGAGAATCTTTGTATACTTATGCAAATATTTTCTTCAAGATTTCTTTGGTTGTTATGTTAAATGTTTAAAAATCCGCAAGGGCCAGGAAAAACCTTCAGGGCCCAACAAATCAAGATGCAAACATAGACGTTACATCATATTTTTTTTCTGTTTAAAAACCTGCGAGGGCCAGGAAAAGCCTTCAGGGGCCTGCAAACCCCTCAAAACGTTATTACGCGATCCAGGTCGATACTAAACTACATTTGTTTGTTATGTAATGGCATAGTACAATTGATTGTTACGCAATAGGGAATTGTTTGTTTACTTATGCAAATTTTTTCTTCATGATTCCTTTGCTTGTTACGTTAAATGATTAAAAACCCGTGAGGGCAAGTAAAAACCTTCAGGGCCCCGCCAGCCCCTCAAGACGTTATTACGTGCACCTGGGCCTTACTCAATACTAAAGAACATTTGTTTGCTATGTAATGGTGTAGTACACCTGTTTGTTGCATAATAGGAAAGGTTTTGTATACTTATGGAAATTTTTTCTTCAAGATTTCTTTGGTTTAGATGTCAAATGCTTAAAAACCCGCAAGGGCCAGCAAAAACCTTCGGAGCCCATCAAATTAATATGCAAACAAAGGCGTTACTTCATAGTTGTTTGGTTGTTTAAAAATCTAAAGGTGCAGGAAAAAAGCCTAGTCTCCCCTCCCCAAGTAGGGACTTAGTCCAAATTGATCATAGCCATTTCATGTAGGTTTTTCTGCTTTACACACTAGGGCCTTTGTTTTCAATGTTGTTTGCAAATAAAGGACAGCTTAGGTTAGGTATTTAGATAGGGTGGCTCAAAACCTCCTATTTTAAAGCTTTAGACTCTGAAAAATTGATTTCTCTAATATTTTGATCCTGTTTGGGCAAAAAATGATCGACGTTAAAAAATGACTATCGTATCGACATTTTGACTGACGAATTCAGACTATTTGAACTGGATTTATTAGGAGTTTCAGAAACTCATATCCTATGGGTAGGAAGCATGAAATCAGGTGATATAGGATTTCTTTACTCAGGCAGGAAGGATGGGGTACATAGACAGGGAGTAGGGCTCATGATGAATAGGGAAGCTGCTAAGTCTTGTTTAGGCTGGGTAGGTTTTAATAATAGAATACTAATTGCACATTTTATGAATAAAAAGTTCAGGGTATTAGTTATAGTAGTATACGTCCCTGTAGAACCGACTGGCGGAGATACTAGTGACCCAGATGAATTTCACTTACAGTTACAGGAGCAAATAGACAGGGTCCCATGTAGAAATATGATGTTATTACTGGGAGATTTTAACACCCAGGTTGGTATAAATAGGGATAGATGGTAACCTAGCCTAGGTAAATTTGGTGTAGGAAAAGAAAACAGTAATGGATACAGACTTTTGTAATTTTGTCGGTATAACAATCTAGTTATAACCAATACGGTGTTTGGTCATAAAATGGCTCTTAAGTTAACATGGTATTCATGTGATGGTAAGACAGCAAACCTTATTGATTATGTTATAGGAAACTGAAGACTGGCAGGATCAATACAAGATACTAGGGTACATAGAAGTGCCGTTATTGATGTTAAAAGTAAAGATCACCATCTAGTAGTGTCAAGGGTTAATTTAAAGCTGAAATATCGGAAGGGTAACTACCTCCCGGGAAGTTATGATTTTGGTAGACTCTAGGATGAGATTTTGAGAGAAACTTTTCAGGAACAGTGGAATACTAAACTTAAGAGTTTAAAATTTAATAATATGGAAGATGGTTGGAATAATTTTAGAAAAAAAAATTGTATAGTTGCTGAAGGTGTATTAGAGAAGAAAGCTAGAACTGCAGCTAAGAATATGAGTGAAAAAGCCTTATGTTTAATGGAAAGGAGAAAGGACTTGTACAAGAATTATCTGAGTGGTAGATCATATGAAAACAAAAGGAATGTAAAGAAAGTGGAGAAAGCATTAAAATATGAACTAAGGAGGTGTGAAGTGGAGGCCATGGATAAAATTGCCGAGGATCTGGAAGATGCAGCTAGACGGCATAATAGTAAAATATTGTACTGGCAAGTTAAGAAATTGAGAGGGAGTATTCAATCGGGACTTGGCCCGATTAAAGATAGGAATGTGGCCGCAATTAGCGATAAGGAAAAAACTAAAGAGAGATAGGCCATACATTTTGAGAATTTTCTGAACCGAAATAGTGTCGCAGGAAAAGATATAGAGGAAAATGAAAAAGTTTCTGATACCTCGAATGTGAAGGAAGATTTGTTTTGTGAGGAGAAATTAGCAACAGTACTAAAAGGATTAAAAAATAATAAGGCTCCAGATGCTGATAGGGTGGTAAATGAGTTTCTTAAATATGGTGGCTCTGATGTTAGAAATAAGTACTGAAGGTTGTGAATATGATTTTTGAAAAAGGGGAAGTACCTAGCTATTTTAGAAAACCTTAAATAAACTATTGTATAGGAAAGGTGATAAAAACGAGTGCGGTAAATATCGAGGCATTAGTCTGGTCTCTGTAGACAGTAAATTACCTAGTAATATGATACTTTTTAGACTGAGAGAAGCCGTAGAGAAAGTTTTAAGAGAAGAACAGTGCGGTTTTAGAAGAGCAAGCGTTAGATTCTGTTGATAGAGGACCTTTAGTGAAGGTTTTCTCCTTTTATGGTATAGCAGACAAATACAATAAAGTGATTAGTGCTATGTACGAGAATAACACTGCTACGGTTAAGGTATGAAATGAGGTTAGCAGCTGGTTTTGTATTAAATCAGGAGTTAAGCCGGGTTATGTTCTATCCCCCCTTATATGGATTAGTCTGACGGACTTTTTTTTTAAGGAGCATAGGAAAGGCAATGGTAGACCATGGAATCAAATGGGGAGGAAAAAGTCTCCTGGAGTTGGATTATGCTGATGATTTAAGCATCCTAGATGAAAGTGTGAGCAAAATGAATGGAGTTTTAGAGGTTTTGCGAGTTCAGGGTGCTAGAATTGGTTTGAAAATTAATGGTAGGAAGACTAAGTCACTAAGGATAGGAATAAGCGAAGATGGAAAAGTGACGTTGGGTAATGAAAAGATTGATCAGGTGGGCAGCTTCACTTACCTTGGTAGTATTATTGGTAATGATGGTGGGAGCAGTGAAGATGTTAAAAGTAGAATACCAAGGCTCAGGGTTTTTTTTGCACAGTTATAAAAAAACTTGGAAGAATAGGAAAATAAGTCTGCAAACCAAGATTAGAATATTAGAAGCTACAATGATGACATTGGTCAAATATGGCTCTGAAGCATGGACGCTCCGGAAAGCAGATGAAGATTTGCTAGATGTTTTCCAGAGAAATTTCTTAAGGATTGTTCTGGGTACCCGGCTGACTGACCGTATTTCAAACAATAGGCTATACGAAAAATGTGGTTCAATACCGCTCTCTAGGGCTATAATCAAAGAAAGGTTGAGGTGGCTAGGGTACGTTGTGCGGATGAAGGATGACAGATTGCCCAAGATGGTTTTTTTCAGCCAACCGTCTAGGGCTAAACGGAGAGCAGGTCGTCCCCGTCTGGGGTGGGAGGACGTCATAAAGAAGGATTTAAAGGAAATGGGAACTTCATGGGCGGGTGTAAAAAGGAAGGCTTTGAATAGATTGGGGTGGAGGGGGAACATGCTTAGCTCTGTTGGCCTCAGGCAGCTTGTTGCTGCGGTGAGTTGTTAGTAGTAGTAGTAGTAGTATGTCACAAAATGGTATTAAACGCCTCTGGTGGTCTGTCAAGATAGGGTGGCTCAAAACCTCCTATTTTAAAGCTTTAGACTATTTTAGAGCTGGGCAAAATTTTATCTTTTATGGCACAAAATGACAGTAAACGACCTCCGTTTTCCGGGGAATGGAGATCAAAATTTCACACCCAATAAGTTATTGTATATAAATAATTGCCATAAATCAGCTTAAAGTTAAGGTGGGAGGTGTTACTGGAATTTAACCAGGGGGAAGGGGACTGAAATGTAACAGCCAATAAGCTATCGTAAATAAATAACTTCCAAAAAATAGCTTAAAGTTAAGGTGGGAGGTGTTAAAAAAAATTCCGGGGGAGGGGGACTGAAATCTAAAACACAATAAGCTATCGCAAATAAATAAGTTCCATAAAACAGCTTAAAGATAAGGTGGGAGGTGTAAAAGGTGCTCTAGGCGTGGAATGTTTGCGTGGAATGGTTCTAGATTTATTGATTAAAAGTAATGGTTTCCGTGCAGTATTATGTTTTTGATGTTGTGGATAAACCTATGGGAAATTTCTCGGCATTTATGTTGACTATCCTCGATTGAAGGACTTTTTAGTTCCCAGTCACAAGCTGGGAATTGCCAGAAAATAATACCAACAAAAAATTAACAAAATATAGAATTAAGTACCATATCTTGTGCCCCCTCGAATTTATCTTTAATACGTCACCCTCTCCTCTGAATGGATCTAGATTTATTGATTAAAAGTAATGGTTTTCGTGCAGTATTATGTTTTTGATGTTGTGGATAAACCTATAGCGAATTTCTCAGCATTTATGTTGACTATCCACGATTGAACGACTTTTTAGTTAAAAATAGCCTTTCCTAGCTGTATAATATAAATTTGAGCGCCCCAAGAATAAAGTGTTTTAATAATGGTTGTAAATTTGCTTATTATCAGAACTTATATGAATAATAAAAGTCTTTGTCTTCATCTTTTAGATTTCTTCTTCCACTACTTCACTGAAGCATTTAAGGCATCTTCTAGCCTATGTACATATGTGGTCATTATGTCTATCACAGCCTATATAAAAGTTTAATATACGTACCACTTAAAACATAATTATTTAAATCCCGAGAAATGTCCCTTTCTACAGTGTATTATTTTACTTGCTAAGTGGAAACAAACCGCTTTTATTTCTTTTGATCACAGCCAATATAAGAGTTCAATATTTGTACCACTTACAACAGAAATATTTGAAACCTGAGAAATGTCCCTTTCTACAGTGTATTTTCTTACGTGCAAATTGGAAGCAAAAAGCCTTTATTTCTTTCGATCACAGCCTATATAGAAATACCTACCAATCAGTAATCAATAACACCTGCACACCAGACAAAAATATTTATTGTCTAACTGCCTAGTGAAACCATTTGCGCAATAGAGCTTATGTAACACTTCGCGGACTCCAATACCTAACCTAAGCTGTCCTTTGTCTGCCAAAAATATTGAAAGCAATGGCTCATGTGTGTAAAGCAGAGAAACCTATGTGAATGAGCTACAAGGGCTATTCAGAAACTAGGGAATGTTTTGTTATAAAACAAAAACTAGGTACAGGAAAAATATTTTATTATATACAACTGAAAGAGTGACTAAAATGCTACTTTTCTACATAGTCAACAAACAAATTAAGGCACTTAGCGTAGTGGTGGACAGGCTTAAAAATTCCTTCATCATAGAAATCCGCCGCCAGTGATCTCAGCCACTCAGTGACGCAGGCCCGGAGCTCGTCATCGTCATCAAAACGCTGTGCTGCTTGGCAATTCTTCATCTTCGGGAATAAGTGAAAATTAGTCGGTGTTACGTCGGGACTGTAGGGTGGATGTGGGAAAATCTCCTATTTGAATGAGTCCCAAGAATCCTCTCATCAACTTTGGCGAGAAGATCATCTGTCACAATGCTCGGGCGTCCACTCCTCTCTTCACCATGCACGTTGGTTTGGCCATTTTTAAACCGGATACACCATTTTCGCACTGAACTTTCATTCATTACGTCGTTGCCATACACATCGCACAGTTGCCGATGAATTTCTATCGGTTTTTCGCTAACAAAAACCGTATTACGGACCGCACTTTACAACTGGCGAGATTTGAAATTGCAGCGCACATTTTAAATTGGAATACTGGGAAAATAGGCAGTGCGGAGATTTTCTCGTTCTTACGGCTGGATGCCGACTGAAGCTACGAGCACGCGCATACCAAAACATACATGATCGCCGCGTGTCTAGCGGCGTCAGACGGAAACGTTCCCTAGTTTCTGAATAGCCCTCGTGTGATCAATTTGAACCATGTCTCTACTTATGGGGGCCCTGGGGCTTTTACCCACACGATTAGGTTTTTAAAGAACCAAAAAAAAATATGACGTAACCTCTATGTTTGCATCTTGATTTGGTGGGCCCTAAAGGTTTTTCCTTGCCTTTGTTGGTTTTTTAACTTTTAACATAACAACCAAAAAACATCTTGAAGGAAACATTTGCATAAGTAAAGAAATGCTCCCTATTGCGTAACCTTAAGTTTCTACACCATCACACAACAAACAAATGTACTTTAGTATTGCGTAAGACCCACGTACACGTAATAGCATCTTGAGGGGTTGGAGGGGCCCTGAAGGTTTTTCCTGACCCTCACGGGTTTTAAACGTTTAACATAACAAAAAAAGAAATCATGAAAGAAAAAAGTAAACAAACAATCCCCTAGTACGTAACAATCAAGTCTTCTATAGCATCACATGACAAACAAATGTAGTATCAAACAGTTCGTGGTAACGAACTGTATAGTAAGAGCGACTCGTCTCAGTAATAACCGAAACTCTATAAAACGGACTTGGTTACCAATAGATACATTAAAAGAATTTGGATTTTTATGATGATTTTAAAAATGTAAATTTCATCAAGTTTAGTCTTATCCATCAAAAGGTACGAGCCTGAGAATATTTGCCTTATTTAAAAAAAAGGGGGAAATATCCGCTAAAAGTCATAGAACCTTAATGAAAATTACATCGTCAGATTCACCGTATCAGAGAACCTTACTGTAAAGGTTTAAAGCTCTTATCTACAAAAATGTGGAATTTTGTATTTTTTGCCAGAAGAAGGATTACGGATGCGTGATTATTTGTTTTTTCCCAGGGGTGACCGTATCGATCCAGTGGTCCAAAAATGTTGCGAGAGGGCTCATTCGAACGGAAATTAAAATTTCTAGTACCTTTTTAATTAAAAAACAAAGTTAATTAAATTAGAAACTTTTGTTATTTTAATTCCACTAAAAACTGCATTTGTATTACCAATCTTGATGAAAGCCAGCTATCCTAAGAGCTAGTAAGCTTACCATTGTACCAACGAAGACTTATGAAAAATAATTTACATTAAGGAATGAACTGTAGCCCATAGTAACTGAAGTAATAAAAGAAATTATTATATAGATGATTATTTTAATTATATTCCTTAAGAAATCATCATAAGTAAAAAAATTTCATACCGAAAATCATACTCGAGACAACTGGGTGGGACCCACTTATCCTAACCACTAGACCATGTAAGATATATTCAGATACCTGATCAATGAAGTTTATGTTAATTATATTAAAGAACGAACTTCTGCCCAAAATAAATGATAAATTTTCTAGGAAAGATCCAGGTTTCAGCGGTAGTTTATAGTGAAGATTTTTAAAGTAATCAAACAGTTCGTTGTAACGAATTGTATAATAAGAACGACTCGCCTCAATAGTAACCTAAACTCTAAAAACGGAATTTTGATTCCAATAGATACATCAAATGAATCAGATTTTAATTCTGATTTTAAATAGATAAGTTTCATCAAGCTTAGTATTACCTATCAAAAGGTACAAGCCTGAGAAAATTTGCCCTATCTTCGATAAAAGGAGAAGACATCCCCTAAAAGTCATAAAATATTAATGAAAATCTCACTATCAAATTCAGCGTATCAAAGAACTTTACTGCAGAGGTTTCAATCTCCTATCTGCAAAAATGTGTAATTTTGTATTTTTTGCCAGAAGAAAGATCACGGATGCGTGTTTTTTTTTTCAGGGTTGATCGTATCTACCCAGTGGTCCTAGAATGTCAGGAGAGAGCTCATTCGAACGCAAATTTAAAGTTTTAGTGGCTTTTTTAACAAAAAAACAAAACATTAAAAAAAAAATTACTTTATACAAAAAAACTGCATTTTTGATGTCTTTTCATACTGCTTCCTTTCAAAGATATTTGACTTTTTAAGCAAGTCCGAATTCTAACATCGATTGTCTACTAATAAACATATATGACGTAATAAGTGACGTGACGTAATATCCAACACATATTGTGCACGAATAGCCATACATGACGTAATGAGTGTCGTGACGTAAAAATTGAAAAATAAATTTTTATTTTGTTTTAGTTTTCATTTCGAATGGCTAAAGTTATAAACTGTAAAAATATTTATGGTATCTGAGTAATAATTTTAATCTTTTAATCTAAAATAGGAAAATACCTGAAAGTTTAAAAATTAGTTTTATTTTTTGTTAGGTACATTAAGGAACGAACTGTAGCCCATAGTTACTGAAATAATATAAGGAATCAATATATACATCAGTGGTTCTCAAACTGTGGTACGGGCACCCCTTGGGGGTACGCCAAAATTTTTAGAAGGTACGCGGCCGACCAACAAACAAGGTTGGTTTCTTACTATTCCAAAGAAGAAAAAGCCGTAGGATTTACCTGTTTTTAATTATATACTTTAAGGACCAACTTCTAGTCCAATTTAATTGAAGGAAAGGGAAAAGGAAAAGAGATTTTTGGCATCTAGGACGTCATGCGATATTTTACACGATTTTGAATGGTCCGGGTTTCAGCGGACTATTCAACCTAGTAAGAGACGATCACGTTCCATACTAAGAAATACAGTAGCCCATAACTCATAAAAATAGAGTCAGATCTAAACACAAACTATACTATTAGAATCGCCTTGTTCAAAACCCTTATGTAGAAAACTTACAGCTCCTTGGCTTGAATAACTAAGAAAATCGATTGGCTTGTAAAATATGAAAAGTTGCTTGAACTACAATATTCTGCATTGAGGGCATCTTTTTCTCCTTTTTTTCCTCCGCTGCTAGCGGGGCAGTGGAACATCATAGAGAGCTTTTTAATTGCTCATTTTAAAAGAAATCGATATGTTTAATAACTTTTTCTAATTTACGAAAATAATTTTAATTTTTTTTTACAAATCAACTTTCAACGAGATATCAAAAGACGCTGTCTTTCCAGGCTATCAAAATCTTGTATGTTCAATATCTCGGGAAAGGTTTCAGGGTATCAAGCTGAAACTTTTAGAGGAATTTAGAGAGGCGAACAAACAAGTGCGCGTTGAGCTCTGTAGTGATAATAGGTTATAACTAAATTAAAACACACTATATATATCCAGGTTATAAAAGTACATTAGCTGAAAAATCTTGGAACAGCTTGAAGGATTGAGTTGAACCTTTTACGTCATAAAAATCGCATATCTTAAATATCTCATAAAGGGCATTTCGAATGAAGTTAAAACCTCTAGGTACTGTTGGAGAAGGAAAGGAGGAGATTAGTGAAAGAAGGCTTCCATTTTTAAGCTGGGATGGACAAGGGGCTAAACAATTTCTTCTGATCCATCAAAATGTGTTTACGCTATGAACTCCAATGGGACTTAAAATCCAAGCACAATTAATGAACCAGGTCAATCGACCCAAAAAAATACACAAAAGAACTTCATAAAAATAACTGCTCATCAAGCTAAACATATGCACATAATAGGTGTGAAACAGGTACGCGTAATAACGTATTGGGGGGTTGGCGGGCCCCTGAAGATTTTTCCTGTCCCTGGTGTTTTATTTACATTTAATATAACAAGCAAGGAAATTATGAAGAAAACATTTGAATAAGTCCACGAACAATCCCCCTATTGCGTAACAATCTAGTGTACTATACCATTAAATAACAAACAAATTTAGTATAGTATTGCGTAAGACCCAGGTGCACGTAATCACGTCTTGAGGGGTTGTTGGGCCTTTGAAGCTTTTTCCTGGCCCTCGCGGGTTTTTAAACAGCCAAAAAAAAGATGATGTAACGTTTATGTTTGCATCTTGATTTGGCGGGCCCCTGAGGGGTTTTTCCTACCCTTCGTATGTTTTTAAACATTTGACATTGTTATGAAATAAACAGAAATTATTACGCTTATGAAAGGGGTTGCTCTTCCTCAACACCTCGCTCTTTACGCTGAATTTTGTCCCAATTCCATAAGAACGACTCCTGAAACACAAGATTCGTTTGGTAAGAACAATAAAAAGCTATTTTAAAGTACTAAGAATCTTGTACCGTAAAGAGCGAGGTGCTGCGGAAGATTAAACCCCCTTTTATTCGTAATGATATCTATTCATTTCAAGTTTTAATGTTGGTCCTTAGTTTCAGTTGAAAAAAAACTTGTCTCTTATTTAATTTCTGATCGGTTTTTTAAATAATGCTGGGAAATCTGGCTTCAACTTCAGAGAAAATTCCTTCCTGCCAACGGATATATGCTCTAGACAAATTTATTCTTTTGAAAATTGAACCCGGGAAATTATCCTTAATATCTCCATACGTAAAATTGAGTCAGCCAAGAGAAAGCAAGACATAAGAAGAACTTCGCATCGAAATTCTGGCAAATTCCCCTAGTGTAAGATTTATCCTGAAAAATTCTTCACTCCGTGGAAAATTTCCTCGCCATGGGAAATTCTCCCCGTGGAAAATCCCCCCAGCAAAAAATTCGTCCTCCTCCCAACCGAAAATGTATGCATACTTCCCAACAACAATGACGTTTTCGTAAATAATAGGTAAATTTTTTAACTTAAATACCTATCCGGTATTTTCTCAAACGTTTTGTCAAAGTTAACTCTGTTGGGATATTCAACTTTAGATTGTTTTTTCGCCATAACTTTTCCCATTATTTTGGATAAAGTTAAATTGAATGCAAGTTTAAAAACTCATTAGATGTACATATTCGAAGTGGAACAAGAAATTCGCTGATAAATTGTTTAGTTTAAAAGAAAGGATGACTTACACTGTTTCTAAATCGTTTTTCATACCATACCGAATAATTAATACAAATAATATATCTTTTTTTTAGTTTCTGACAATTTTCTATTTGATCCTGTTATGTAGAAAATTACTATGAAATGTGTTTTGCCCAGTATGTTTTGTTGCAGCCTAATGATATATACGGATTTGTTTTCCAAAGGGCATGCTGTTTCTCTCCACTCGCTGAGTTCAGTTTTTGTGTACCAGAATAAATCCTTTTATCACAAATCAATTAACCCTCTTTAAATTTAATGTTAAAATTATGAAATTTTCGTGGTTTTCAATAAAAATTTCTGAAAAGAGAAATAAGTAAAGAGCAATAGGATTTCATTTCATTAATCTTTTTCAGCATGGAAGGAGTTGTCGTAGAAACTTTGGAAGGTGCTGATTCAGCTTAAAGTTGAAAGTTTTATGGCTTTTATAAGAGTCAAAAGGAATATTACCAGCCAGTTTCCCTCCCAAGCCCTTTTTCTCTACCCTTCGTGCAAAGATATTAAATTAAAACTAGCTCTTTTGTTAAAAATAGTCAAATCGTCATGAAGTTTCACCGTAATTCTCTCATCATTTTTTATTATACCCAGGATATAGACCCCCTCTCCTTTCTCAATCATAAAAAATATTTTACATACATTAATATACATTATTAATATCATTGAAAACATTTGGACATATTGATTCTGTTTCATAAAATAATTCACCATGTTTTCTCTTGATAGTGTACCTATTCTCTTCTCTTAGTTCGTAACCAGTAGAATAATCATTAATCCATTTGAGTCATTCTCATGTTTTACTTTGCTGTCAGCTAAAGGTTCAATATGCGTTTCATCTTTGGTATTACTGACTTATTTACTATATATGTTGGTATATGGTCAATGGTAGTAATAATATTCATATGCGTTTTAGTTTTCATCAATTCATCTTTATATTCAATATTGATATTGTCTGCCAACGCCCTTTACATTTTCCCTGCAATTTCACCGTCTATTGTCACATTATTTTTACACAGGTAACAGTTCTGGCACGTAGACAAGATATAGTTTATAATATTGCTAAAAGAGTTTGTCTGTCTTCTTTTTACCTTCTGTTGATTGCTGATACCCGAAAGATGGCAACATGATTTATCAACAGGTAACGCGTTACCAGGACCATAAGCAAGAAGTTGGCCCTCTTCATTGACTAGTAATTTTATGTTAGCATTCTCTTTGAGTGGTACTATCTTCGGATATCTCACTCTCGCATACCCACCTTGACGAATGTTGAAGTGTTTCTGTGGTCCAAAGAAATCTAATCTCTCACTGTCATGAAAAAGAACGCATACATTTCTAATAGTATTACCACTAGTACTTACTTCATAGTTCAATTATTCATATTTGTCAGCATTCATATTTGTCAGCAAAGGCAACCTTATCTTGTGCACACACTTCCTTCAAACATTTCATATGCACTTTTTAAAAATATGATGCAAGTTTTTATCCTTCCAATATACAAAAAATACTGATATACTGAAATACTGATTTTGTTTTCTTCACAACGTTGTTTTTATTGCTTTGTGACATTTTTTAGCCTAGAGGAATTTTTTCTTCGTGACGTTTTTAAATTTTAGATGTTGTGTTTTAGATACGAGACTATTTTTTTTCCTTCAAGGCTTTGTTTTATGGCTTGGAGACGTTTTCTTTTCTTTCCCACGCTATTTTTTGTAGCTTATGGACGTTTTTTCTTGGTGATGTTATTAAACTTCTAGATTTTGTTTTTAGATACGAGACGTTTTTTCCCTTCGAGACGTTGTTTTTAGCATGGAGGCGTTTTTTTTCATTGCGATGTTGTTTTTTATGGCTTTGTGACGTTTTTCTCTTTGTGACGTTTTTGTTTTTAGCATAGAGATGTTTTTTTTACTTCGAGAGGTTTTTTCTTTTTGGCGTTATTTGCCTTCGAAACATTTTTTCATTGCGACGTTGTTTTTTTCTTTGTGACGTTTTTTTCCTTTGAGATGTTGCTTTTTTGTTTGGAGACATTTTTTCTTTGCGACGTTGTTAATTTGCTTTGTGACGTTTTTTTCTTTGTGACATTTTATTTTTAGCTTAGACAATTTATTTGTGACTTTTTTTTAACTTCTAGACGATGTTTTTTTCTTTGTAGCGTTTTTCCCCTTCGAGAAGCGGTTTTCTAGCTACGAAACGTTTTTTATTATTCGCGACGTTTTTTTGCTTTGTGACGTTTTTTAACTTCAGGACGTTTTTTAACTTTTAAGCGTTTTTTTTTTCTTTGCGACATTTATATTTAACTTCGTGAAAGTTAAAAAAAAACTTCAAAAAAATGAAACTTAAAAAAAACATAAGAAACAGGGGGATGTGGGGGGGAGGGTTGAGGGACATTGGGGCCTTTGAAGGTTGGGTCATCAATAACTAAGGGCTGTCGTATCATTGCCTAAAATGTATATGACTTGTTGTAGTAGCTCCAATATTGCATTCACTATGGGCGTCGTCAAACCCATAACCCCCTTACTACTGGATTTCTTTTCGTCAAACTTTTGGTTCAAAACAGAGCACGAAACTTATTTTGTATTTTGTAAGAAGAACTTGTAGTAACTCCAATAACATAGCCCACCCTCCATGGACGTCGTAAAATTCATAACCCCTTCACTGCTTTATTTCTAGGGATTTTTCTGGATTTCTAAGGATTTTTCTGGATTTCTATATGAAAATTCTATTCTCGACGCCTTTTAATATAAATCATTTAAAATCCCACTTTGGATTCACTTAATGATCTGTTTCGCAATATATCAAAACTAAACTGGTCAAATATTCCTGAAATCTTCAGAAAATCTTTAGCAAACATCTTAGATCATTACGCAATCTGTTTCACAATAGCATCAATAAAGGAAAACCACCCGGTCTATGTGTGTTCAGGGTTCATTGCTCCTCAAAAGCACCTTAGGAAATCGTCATTACCAGTATTTTTCAGATCTCAAAAGTCCCTGGCCATGATTCAGTTCACCAATTTTCAAAAGGGAATGACTTTCATATGGATCACTGATTTCTACGGACACAAGCAAATTGAAATAGAACTCTGACGAATCTATTGTGCAACTAAGTCAATTCATTACTCAAGGCTAAAATGTACGGTGACATTTAAAAGTACCTGGCCTTGATACAGATCACTGAACTTCAAAAGTGCATGGCCTTGATCTTATTGGCCTTCAAAAGGAAATGAATTTTGATACTGTTCACTGCTTCCTATGGCCGTCATGGAATCCAAACGACCGTATCTACTGGAGCCTAACATGAAATATTTGTAAAATATTTGCCCTCTAAAATGATTTGATTTGAAATTCTTACATTCACATGAACTATTCTCATCTTGTAGTGAATAATTCTTACATGCAAATGTCCAATGCCAAAAGTAGGGTCTTACAGTCTCTCCCTCTATCGTTCGATAATTTGATATATTTTTTGAAGCTTCTGTTCACTATAAACCAGACGAAAAGTGAAAGGATAAAAATTTGCAGCCCTCTTTATATTTTACATAATATTTGTTTCTTTTTATTTCTATATAGTTCATTTATTTCTACGGAAACTGATATACAATATTCAATATTCCCATCAAAGATCATATAAGTAGAGCCGTATCCAGGATTTTTCGGGGGGGGGGGAATTAAAAACACATCTAAAATTTGTTAATAATCATTTTGTTCACTATTTTTACGAGTCGGACAAATATGTTGGGTGGGGAGAGAGGGGAGGTTCAACCCCCCCCCCCCCTCTCCCCCTTGATATGATCCTGCATATAAGTAACAAACTTGAAAATTATCTCTAGCATTTGTCAGATATTTACCCTGTAAAATTAATTTGAGATAAATCTCTCAGAAAATAAAATGGAATACGAGTTATTTTTGTGTCCAACCTTCCGTTGCTATTTGTCACTCTGATCTGGAAAAGCTACAAAAACCTATTAAAATGTACCTATAAACCTACTTTATAAATCTTCTACCTGCCATACAGTATTTCTTTTCAACACCCCTTTAAAAAAAACAAAAAAAAAACTATATATTAGAACATATATGGCAAAAGTAAAACAAATTACATGACAGAAATTGTGTGCAAGGATGTTCATAAAGATTTTATTTGCACGTTTAAGCAAGAACGTATCCAGTATTTCTGTTTGGAGGTGGGAGGTAACAAAATAAACTTTGAAAAACAAGCCAAAATTTTGTTTAGTGTGCATTTTGTTACATTTTTATGAGTTAACCTTTTTTCTGGAGTGGGCGGGCGATTCAAACCCGCTAAGCCCCCCTTTTCTGGATACAGCCTTGCTTATATCAGACTCGAGTTTGTGCTGTTACGACTACAAGAAGTTATGACCTTCAAATAGAACAAATAAGTGTTGAAGCGACGCTACAAAACTAATTAAGCGAACCTACAAAATACTACCATCGCTTTTTTCATTTCTTGTCACGACATTTACTTTTTGTTTACCAAATTAAATATGCCTACACATAAACAATTTCTTTGGCCCCTCTACATTCCCATTTACAATTAAATAAAATAGAAATTGGGCCCCTTTTAAAATTTGATCGTTTCATTTTGTTGTCATTGAAAAAAAAATTTTAAGGGAGAAGAAGTGAAGAAACTCAAGTCGTTGCTCTTATTTTAGAATTAAATTAAAAAAACAAGTTTTTTTTAACTGAAAGTAAGGAGCGACGTTAAAACTAAAAACAAACAGAAATTATTCCGTATATGAAAGGGGCTGTCCCCTCCTAAACGCCTCGCTCTTTACGCTAAAGTTTTTTATTGTTTAAAAAAATACAGTTGTGAGAAAGCCAAACTTTAGCGTAAAGAGTGAGGCATTGAGGAGGGGACAGCCCTCCAAATAGCCCACTAGAACTTTTAATTTTCGTTCCAATAGGCTCTCCCACGATATTCTAGGACCACTGGTTCGATACAATTACGACGGGGGAAAAAAATAAAGACGCATTCGTGATCTTTCTTCTGGCAAAAAATACAGTTGGGTTCTCTAACACGCTGAATCTGATGGTGTGATTTTCATTAAGGCTCTATAATTTTTAGGTGTTCTTTCCCCCTTTTTTTCGAAAATCAGCCAAATTTTCTCAGGCACGAATCTTTTGATGGGTACCCAGTTTCACTCTGTCTCACAACTTTATTTTTTAAAACAATAAAAAAAAATTAGCGTAAAGAGCGAGGCGTTGAGGAGAGGACAACCCCTTTCATAAACTGAATAATTTCTGTTCGTTTTAAGTTTTAATGTCGCTCCTTATTTTAAGTTAAAAAAACTCGTTTTTTTAGTTAATTATCACTAAGCCGAAGGTCATAAATAAAGGTTTAGTTTTTTTTTAAGATTTACGATACAAAACAAAATGAATGATTGTTGCATGTCTAGAAACAGGGTTATTTGTTAGGGGGCTACAACCACCTGCCCCTCTTCTTGCGGCAAATAATGTTTTAATTCCTGTATTTATCCCATATTAAGAACAACAAACTATACTGCTTCATCTGCACAAAGTCAACTGAAACCAATTGTCCCCTAGAAAACGACTTGTTGAGCCGAACCCTACAAACCTTGAGATACAGTCGGTCCAATCCAATGTCATTAGACTTTCCTCGGGCGAAGGACTGCGAAATTTAGAGCTTCATCTGCGCGAAGTCAACAAAAACTTAATATTTTTTGGTCTATTACTGTGTCATAAAAGACTTCCGTTGGGCAAAGACGACGAAATTGACTGCTTCATCTGCACAAAAATGATGAAAACCAATTTGGCACCTAGAAAATGACTTGTCGGGTGCTGCCTCACAAAACTTAATATTTTCAACGCGTCGGTTTGTCGGGAAAATTCTAGTGGTTCTACTGAGAAAAAACTTTTTGAGAAATATTGTTGTTTCTTTTCAAAACATCAGAAAGAGCTGACATATTTTGCTAATACATGAGCTCATAAAGTTGCAAGTAGACCCCGAAGCCACGCCAAAAAGTCGGCGGCGTGCCTGCAAAAAAAAACGGTGGCGCGCCACCGAGCTTGCATCAGCGCACTGACGCCGCCGCTGATTCTATCGGCGGCGGCGTCACTAATACGCCGCCGTTTTTTTTTCTTTTTTTTCTCTTTTTTGGTTATCGATAGTAGAGATCTAACTTATATTTTGGGGCCTTTATGTTCCTTGGCACCTTTCCAAGGCAGATTACCAGACTGGTTATTGCTTTGATATAAATTGCACATGGAATTATACAAGAACCGTACAAGAAAACCCACATCTGAGGCACTAGAGTATCACATGCACATTGCAAAAAAAAGTTGGCAAGATATAATGTGGTCTAACATGTTTTGAGAGTATGTTCATAATTATATAACTCAAGCAGACTGGTTTTTTGTTATTGATAAGAATTTCATAAGAATGTAGGTCGTGAGTTCACGTGCATATTTTTTTTAAAGCTGGTATGGTATAAAGTAGTCCAACATGTTTTGGGAGAATAGTCGAAATTATGTAACTCAACCAGAGTGTTTTTCGAGCCAACATCCATTTTTTATTCGTCCTTGAGATCTTGTATAAAATTTTAATACCCTACGATTTAATTTTCATGGGTTCATTAATAGAACAACTAATGTTTTTGAAAAGGGTAATTACTTCTAAGTTCAATAACCAAATTAAACTTCCGATGGTTAAGAAAGCGTAACAGGTAATTAAAGAATGAGAAATGGGATGCTATAGTAAGAATGGTTTTAAGTTGAAAATTGTGAAGTTAAAATAACTCTATTTGCGAATTTTTTGCGAAAGGGCATTTGCGAAAAGGTATTGCGTTGGTTAAGAATGCCTCACGTGTAATTAAAGAATGAGGAATGGGATGCTTGCATCAACAATAAAAAGAATATGCTCAGATACTTAATAGATTTGACGCCTACAAGAGACATTGGTAAAAGGTATTCAATAGCTTAATTTGCGTTAAATCATTTCGCTTAATTGGCATTGAGTCTAACTAGGGCTTGTTAACTCAGGCAATTTGTTATAAATTTGGGGCAAAATAAATCTATGAAAATGGTTAATGATGATAGAATGACATTGCGAGTTGACCTAGCTTTACCTCTCCGATGTGTTCTGTATAATACACAATTTGTGTTTGAACAGTGTTCTCAGTTTAAAATAGGGTCCAACGTTATAGTATACTAAAAAGTTGATACTAAGAGAGATGTAGATGGCAAGAAAATAATTTTAATAAAGAAATTCAGAACAAACCATAGAAATCCTTGCAAATCAAGTAGTAAGGTGTATGTGAGTACGAACCATCAAGGATCATAAGCACCAATGACCCTAACCAGCAGAGACATCAACCCCCCAAAGGTCCCATATCCCCAAACTCAAAGGGTGCACCCTCCCCTCCAACTTTTTGGCCCCCTCCCCCCTTTTTTTATTTCTTTTTATTTTTTTTGGCAATTGACATTTTTTCTGATAACAAGTATCATTCATTACGATCGTAGCTTTCAAATGGGAAACTAAAGTCCATTTTTGGATCGAAAACAAAACTATTTCTGTAAAATCTGAGTTAATAAGGTTTTTTGACCATAAACTCTAGTTTTTTGTAAGAAAATTATGGAAAATACAATTCTCTGGTTCAAATGTGAAACTTAAGCCCATTTTTGGATTGAAAAATAAAACTATATCCGTGAAATCTAAGCTAATAAGTGTTTTTGACCGTAAACTCTAGTTTTTAGTAAGAAAATTATGGAAAATACAATTCTCTGGTTCAACTTTGAAACTTAAGTCCATTTATGGATCGAAAAATAAAACTATTTCCGTAAAATCTGAGCTAATAAGGGTTTTTGACCGTAAACTCTTGTTTTTTGTAAGAAAATTATGGAAAATATAATTCTCTGGTTCAAATGTGAAACTTAAGTCCATTTTTGGATCGAAAAAATAAACTATATCTGTAAAATCTGAGCTAATAAGGATTTTTGACCGTAAACTCTAGTTTTTTGTAAGAAAATTACGGAAAATACAATTCTCTGGTT
>JAQQPU010002583.1:18592-41578 GCA_029168905.1 Artemia sp. Kazakhstan ARC1039
TATTATTTCCAAAGTGGTCTCACCCTCCAGAAGTGAAAAATCGCTCGATGAACAATTTTTTAGAAAGGGGTTCTCTAAACTCCCTAATATGTTGGCTGGGTATAGCAGCTCCCCTTAAAGTTACTATAGTTTTGCCCAAAATTCGCTTTTTTCTAGTTTGATGGATACCCCATTCCAACCCCTGTGAATCAACTAGTATGTATATTCCTGGCTGGCGATATACCCGAGGTTTAAATGCATTGCAAAGCTCAATAACTAAAGAACAAAATCAAAACATACTATATAAAATGTAACAATTTATTTCAAAGTACTCAAATGACATCAAATGATTAAAAAAAACTACCTTATATCAAAATTTCACGCTATTCTCCAATAAAGTTCAGCACAGCTGTCCTATACTAATGCGCTTTACCCAAACTGTCTTTTAGGAGGGCGGGGTAGGTAGTAAAACAAGCTAAAATATATGTTATACCCTTTGAATTTCTCATTTGCTTGTTCTTTTTGTCAAAAAAGTTCTATGATAACCAAATAGTCTAGTTTTTCTAAAAAAAAAAGTTCAGTTTTGTTCCTCGCCATTGTTTAATAGCAGGCTATATCTATGAAAAAGGACCAGAGTGCACAAAACTAATTTTACACGAGGAGCAGGGGGGGGGGGATCCTTTGGGCCAGTATGGTGTTTACAAAGGTTGTTTACAATATAGTGTTAAAACTGTATATCCTACATGCAATGGTAAACCCTAAAAACCATACAATATAGCTTTAAAGTATTTCCGCTGAACTTTAATATAGCATTACAACCTCCCTCCCCATCCCTAAGCAATATGCAAAAAATTGCACAAAGGATGCTTTAGCCAGAAAAATATAACATTTGCCTCTCTTTGAAAAAATGCATGCATACCCCTCCCCCTTAAAAAAACCTATGCGAGCAGTGACGAAATCTATTCAACAGCTCAGAGCTTAAACTAAATTGGAATAAGACTAATATATGCTTTTCCTGAAGCCAAGAATCAGAGTTAATGTCATTGGACAGTCAAAGAAAGTCTTGCTCAGACTTTTTCACTTTATCACTATACTTCCAGCATCCAAAATTGAAAGACAGTTCTTGTAAAATACTCCTAGACAAAAACTGTCCATAAACCTACTTATCGATAAGGGTACCGCGTTGAAGTTTCTTTTTTATTTCAGCCACTGACTCCTGTGGCTTTCGTTTAATTCCTTTCCTTTCCAGTTGCTTCTCAATAATGCGAGCGTTCAATGCATATGAATCCGCGACCTCTCTCTAAAAAGAAAAATTTTGAAATACACTCACCTTACTAATCACACGACAAAAACTCAACATCTTGAACCAAAATTAGTGAAGTTAAAAAGGCTAACAAAATACAGCAAAAATGCGATACACTTGAATTCCTTAGAACAGGAGGTTCCCTACACTGAGTACTTGAAGAACAGCTCTGTAACACACTACACTTCTATTGGAATGGTCTCTCGGGGTGAGTTGTACCTGAATAACTGGTCTCTCGGAGTAGGTTATTTCTGAATAGGCAAGTTTTGAACAGCTTGGAACCATGAAAATACTCAAAAAAAGCTATAAAATTAATAATCAAAAACGCTTAACTTTTACTGGCCTGTTTCGGCCAACTTCAAAGGTAGCTTTCCTAATGGTAGTCTTTTTTTTTTAAATAAATCCCACCTCCTCTCCTTTCGGTGACAAAATAATCTTTTCACTTAATTTCAAACTTTAATGTCACCTACACTAATTTAAAAACAACTTTTATTTCTTTTAAATTTTGGATTTGGGTAGCCAAACATAATTGACGAAGACAAGGTATTCTACAAAAAAATGAAAACCGCAAAAAAAAGTATCATTCCCGGTTTAGCCGGGTGCCCTTCTGCCATAGGGCACCCCTTACATCGTGGAAATACAGTCTTTTCTTAAGCGCATATTACATTGAACGTTTATCAATTTAAATTATTGACTAACTGAAATAATTAACTAACATCAGGGAAATTTCAAAGCAGTAAAGCCAATCCAATTTTCAGATTACTAGAACAAAGAGTATGGGAACTGGTTAGAGACGAATCTTTGGCAATTGGACATGGGTTTGCAACAAGTTTCAAATTCAAACATGCTTAATGTTAGCCTATTAAAATCTGTCTTTAAAAAGGTCTCAGTTGATTTGGATGCAATCAGAAACTACCTGAGAGCAGGAAGACAACTTTTCATTGGTTAAGAAATAGCTAAGGGCTAGGTTAATATACAGAACATGGGCACTTAGCAAAAATCTTTACAAACATAGTAGGGCAGTAATTTTACAAGTTTGAGGTGGAAAAAATTGAAATGCGAATGTTTTGTGCACTAAGTGTTCAGAATAATAACATATTAAACCTCCGCAAAAACTTGAAACCATGAATGGCCCCAAAATTGCACTTCTTAGCCCAAAAAAATTGCTTTGGATGGTCTTAGCGATCTCTTACTATGCATTTGGACCTGCTGAGATGGAAAATCAGCTTTTAAAATACTTTGAACTTTAGTTTCGTCGCCCAAAAAAAAAAAAAAAATTATTACAACAAAAGAAAATTTGCTTTTCTTCAAAAATGTTTTGGCGCTGCAATTCAGCTGGTCATATAAGGTGTAAAATGATACTCCAAATCATGTTTCCAAAAAAAGTAAATTTTCGTTTTTTTTCTATGAAACTTGGCTTTTGTGGCTTGGCTTTTTTTATGTGTACTTTTTATTTTTAGGCCAAAATTCAGGCCTTTGTGTAGAAGGCATTGAAAAATTTTCGCGTAGAAGACACTGATGTTACCATTGCTCCAGGTTTGACCATTTGTCGCGTAGAAAGACTAAACTTTTGTCTAATTTTACTCCTATTTACGGGGGCTACGACTGAAGCCAACATCAAGGGAAAATATATGAACAAATTCAGTTAACTAAGGGGATTTATCTTGTTATTGTTTTAACCTTAATACTTAAACCTTAGCAAAGAATATAAATTTGGGAGTGGCAAGGAATGGTTTTCCGCATTCTATTCCATACGCCTGCATATCCTTGGGACTGTGAAATACAAGTAAATCTGGGAATACAAACGTTCAACCCCAGTGATGGCCAATGAATTTGTGACCTGAAATAAAACATTTTTTGCACAAAAACACAGCAGTAAGGGTATGAGTTCTACAGCAAAGGGCAAAAATCCTGAACCAGCAATGGAAATGGTGGCTTCTTTCAGTATTTATTGCTATAGTCTAGCGTTATTGTTATAGTCTTTTATTGCTGAAACTTTAAATTTTTTCTAATATTTGGCTTCCAGTGTCTACTATACTATTCAAAAATACAGTTGGTCATCTTCTTCCAAGAGTATCCTATTTTCATGATAGACATACACAAAGGAATAAGGTCTAATAGCATATTTGTCAAAACAACAAATAACAGGTGAACTTTTTGGGAAAAAAAAGTCCAAAAAGGGGGAAAATTCTCCAGATTCTGGGCAAAGGAAGGCTCAGAAGCATTTTCTACGGTTTTCATTTTAGCCTGAACACTGAAGACGTATTGGCGGAAATAAAGGTAGCACATTCATAATTTACACTTTTTCTTATTTCAGCGGGTTTGAAGTCATGTTTTTCTTCTTTTTTTTGGCCAGTTCAGCTTAAGACCTTTGAATGGCAACCAATTTGTTTACTGTAAAGATCATAAATATCATAAAAAAAAAATACCATAAAGATCATAAAATTTTCAGTTCCCATTGACAAGAATTGTCATGTTAAGTGGAAATCTTACTTTATAAGACTTGCTATGTTAAGCAGAAATTTTGTGTGAATAATTACAGGCACTGGAATAGTCACTCGGATGCATTTGTGAGGCTCGGCCCTCAAAGAAAGATAAGTAATCTTTCTAATTATTATAACTATATTTCCTGATTAATTATGACTTCTGTTAATTTTTCTGAAACTCTACAGGAAATTAATCAAAAATTGAACGGAATAGAAATAGTTTCATCACAGGTCCAAGAACTGAGAAACGACCTATCTGCTATTTCGTCGCGAATTGATTCGACAGTAGACAAGTTCTCGGAGGATACGTCACAATTGAAGAAAGATTACCTAAGTTTGCAAGCTGAATTGTCGGCTACTAACGTAAAATTGCAAAGAATAGAAAATGAGTCTAAAAAGTGTAATTTGGTCCTGTATAACTTCGATCCTACAAACAAAGGTTCTTCGTTACGAGAAGATGTAATGAGAGCACTCAACTTACATGTGCCAAATTTAGGGCTGAAAATGATGGACATTAGAGACATTTTTCGGCTAAACGCTAAACAAGGCACGCGACCGGTGCTGGTTAAGTTTACAAGTGGTTACATTCGTGATACTATATTGCGTTCAAGTGCGCACCTGAAAAGGGCGGGTCTTGGTGTTAGTCCCGATTATACAAAGCGTGAATTGTCTATTCGTAACCACCTAAAGCCTTTTCTTGAACGGGCTAGAGGAGAAAATAGAGAAGCAAGACTAAGAGGGACAAAGTTATATATTGGTCAACAGTGTTTTACGTATAGCTTTGATAAGCAGTCTGTAGTTGAGGTTACGAATTCCCCTAATATAGAGTCATCAGCGAGTACCATGACCCATTTTAAGGAAAATTTTGGGCAGAAGTTTCTCCGTGAACCTGGGTCTTTATCAGTGCCACAAAAAAGTTTAGTAAAGAGTTTTGTTTCTGAAAATAATCGGTTTAACCTGGAAGAACCTTGCAATTCAAGATCGCGTTCTGGATCTTCATCCTCAATTCAATCTTTCTTTAGTGTAGTGGAGGAGCTTAGTAGTGATAACGAAATAAATGGGGTGAACAGTGAAACTCCTGTTATTAAAAAAGGCTCCACATCAACTTTTGTCGGGCCTGTGGGGGCTCCCAAACGTAACAGCCAACAAATTATTAGCCCAGATGACCACCTAAGACAGAAGAGCAAGTCGGTTAGAGCTGACGACCCTAATAAAAAGGAGCCTAGGCGGCTATTTAACTCGTCACAACCCATTGGCTCAAATAGTGGATAGGATAAGCAGGGCCATGGCGCAATTTACGAGTGTCATTTAGCGCATTGGAATGTTCAGGGCTTTTCGTATCTTAAATTAGAGTGTCTTCTTAAATGTTGTGATTTTTCAGTTGTATCATTAGTAGAAACGTGGCTGGAAAAAGAGGAGAGAATAGAAGGTTTTTCTTATTTTGGATCACAAAGAAAGCGACCGCAGAATGGTAGAACTTATGGAGGAGTGGCATTATTGATAACAAATAGATGGCGAAATTTATCTCGATTGAAAAGTGTTTCATGTAATCTAGTATGGGTGCGAGTACCTTTAGGTAGTAACTCGTTTATCTTTTGTTCAGTGTATTTACCGCCGGAAACTAGCACTTTTAGTGATGAGGATACCTGGGAGATATTAGAAAATGATATGGATCGTTTTTCAGAACAGTTTCCGTCCGATTATTTTATTTTTCTAGGGGATTTTAACGGATATACAGGGGAGGATGAAGGAGCCCGTGAGGAGGAGGTGGGTCTCGAGCTAGGAAAAACTAAGGGAATTGATATGATTGAGCCGTCGGTTAGGAGGAGGACGAGTAAGGACGGTCATCGGAGAAAGAATAATTGGGGGAAAAAATTATTGGATTTTTGTGGTAAGCAGAATTTGGTTATTTTGAATGGGAGGACAGGGAAGGATAAAGGAGTGGGGGATTTTACATGTTTTTCGGGTAGATCTCCAAGTGTTATAGATTATGGGGTTGTTAGTCTGGGGCTTCTTTCTTGTTGTGTGGATTTTGAGGTGATGGCGCTTGCTGGGTCGGATCGCGTGCCTATTAGGGTTGAATTAGGAGGGGGAGGATGGGCTGAGAGCCGGAAAAAGAAGTTTGGGGCTAAGGGAAAGATGGGTAATGAGCTTGATTGGAGGGAAGGTTTAAGGTTTGATAATGATAGTGAGGAGAAGTTGAAAAAGGTACTAGTTGAAGATAGAGGGCTGGATTCATTTATTCAGAAGAGTGAGGATATGGCAAGGGAAGGGGATATAGCAGGTTCTGTTGATTTTTTGTCGGGGGTTTTGTATAAGATTGGAACTAAGGTGGCATGCAGGAGAAAAAATGGTAGAAGTACTGGTTTGATGAGTTTTTTTTATAATGATTGTGAGGAAAAGAAGAAGGAGGTTTTAGTAGCTTTTAGATTGCTTAAGGCTAGTAGTACAGTTGATCTGGAAAATAATTTGCAGGTTTTTAGGGACAAGCGAAGGGGATATAAAAGGCTACTTAAGTTGAAGAAGAGACGTTCTGAAGAGGAAGAGAGCCAAAAAATACGGGAAAAATTTAGCGTGAATGATACAACGGAGTTCTGGAAGTTAATTAGGAAATCAACAGAAAATAGAAAGTTGACTGATTCAGTCCCTCACGCCGATACCTGGCCAGAATACTTAGAACAAAAATATGAAGAGATATACACCGAAGAGGACGAAGAGAGAGCTGATGAGGAGATGAATAGTTTAGAAGAAACAGCCGATTATGAGTTGGATTCAGAGGACGCTAAACTACTGGAACCGGTTGGACAGGAGGAAATATGGTACGCCTTGAAAAGCATGAGAGGGAATTCAGCTCCGGGCATCGACGGAGTACCAACTAAGCTGCTGAAATGGTCAAGAGCAAGGATACTGCCAGTGCTTGCATTGATATTCTCGGCAATTCTAAGTACACCTCTATGGCCAAAAAATTGGCAGATATCGATTATGATCCCATTATTTAAGAAAGGAGAAAGAAACCTACACAAGAACTATAGGGGGATAAGTTTAGGAAGTTCTATCAGTAAGCTATTTTGTAGAGTCCTTTCTAATAGGATGGATAAATGGTTGCATTATAAAGGTATATTAATTGAATGTCAGGCAGGGTTTAGGGAAAACTATAGTACAATTGATCAAATATTTTGTTTACAGGCTTTAGCTAGTAAATATACGAGGCATAGGAAAAATAGGCTATATACGGCATTTTTGGACAATAGGGGAGCATTTGACGAAGTTTCAAGGAGTTTGTTGAAAGTGGTGTTGGTGAAATTAGGATTGCCAATTAGGTTAGTAGAAGTTATAATGAAAATGTATGAGGTGGTTAAAGTAGTAGTGAAGGTAGGTATTTCTTATTCTAGGCCAGTTTTAAGTAATGTAGGCCTCAAACAAGGATGCACTCTATCACCGCGTTTGTTTTCTCTTTTTATTAATGATATTGAGCAGTATTTTAGAAATAGAAATGTCCCTATGTTAAAATTAATGTCGCTGGAGCTGTTTTGTTTATTATTTGCAGATGACATAGTATTGCTTGCGAAATCGGCTCCGGATTTGCAAAAGATGTTAGAGATTTTGGATAGTTATCTGGAGAGTAAAAAATTAGTTTTAAATATTGAAAAATCAGTTATATTAGTTTTTGGAAATGATGAAAGGGAAAAGAATAAGTTTTATTTTAAAGGGAAAGAGATGAAGGAAGTTAATGATTATATTTATTTGGGATGTAAGTTCACAAGTTCAGGGAAATGGAGTGATCAGGTGCAAATAGCGAGTTGGAAGGGTCAGAAGGCTTCATGGGCATTATTGAAGAGTCCCCTTAGGCATCTAGGACCGGCAGATATTAAGCTACAGAAGAGAATTTTTGAGACGAAGGTAGGCCCAGCATTGAGTTACGGTGGGGAAGTTTGGGGTTTTGAAAAAGGGAAAAAAAAAAGAGAGAATTTATTTAGGACATTTCAGGAGACTTTTAGGGCTAAGCGGGAAATTTAATAATCTGGTGTTAAAGGGTGATCTAGGATTGTTTTCATTGAGAATAAAAAGATTGGTTAGAATGATAGGATACTGGGAAAAGGTGATTAGTTTACAGAATAATAGGTTAGTAAATGCAGCTTATCTGGAGGTGTTGCAGGATAGAAGGAAATGTTCATGGGCTTCCCAGGTGAAATCAATCTTAAATAGTTGTGGGTTATCAGGTGTTTGGAATGAAGGGAAGGGGATAGGGCTGGAAGTAGGAAATGTAGCAAAACTAGTAAAGGGAGTGCTTGAAGATCAGGAGATTCAGAAATGGCAGTGTGAAGTCGCAGCCTCGGTGTCCCTCGGCATTTACCGGCAATGGAAGGAGGTCTGGGGATATGATAATTATTTTAAAGCGGGTTTAAATAGTGAAGAAATTAAGTGGTATATATCAGGGAGGGGTAATCTTTTAGCACTTGGAGAAAGGAGGAAATATTTAGGGAGGGTAAGGGTAAAGGAGGGTCCTTACTCATGCCCTATGTGCGGAGAAAATGGGGAGGATCTGCTTCACTTCATGGCCCTTTGTCCCGAATTACAGGATCTAAGGAAAGATTTATTTTTTGTTAATGTGGGGACAAGTGAGTGGTTGGTTTCAGTAATGGGATCAAAAAATTATGGGACAATAAGAATGATAGCAAAAGTATATAAAATTGGGTATGTCACATAGAGATAGATTTTTGTAAAAAGGGGTGGGGTGAGTCTGGAAAGTATTGTTGTATGTGTGTAAGTTGTTTTCTTGTTTGTTATTTTTGTAGTCATGGCCCTTGATAGATGTAACATACATCTATCTATTTATGTTAGTTTAATGGTATCGTGTGCTTTATTATGTTTTTGTAATTTTGCGTTGTTATTGTTATGTAGGCTACCATACTTTGCTATGAGTGTTATAATCATGTTATTATTTTGTGTGATTTTTCTTTTTTTTGCCATGGCCCAAAGTGGCTTTTATTGCAATAAATATCTATCTATCTATCTATCTATTAGTTGGTCCAGAAAATACTAAAACGAACACAGAATATAAAGAGCCCAAACCTCTTCAATTTCATCCTCTTCATCTTCAATGGTGGACACGGTTACTGACGAAAACTTGCCCATATTTTTTGTTAACTTAGTAATCATTATTTTTTTCACTGGCTCCTCCTCTTTGGGTGGGCCTTGAAGCTGATTATATAATCCCTTGCCATCATCTAGTCCTCTAACAACAGATCCTTTTACCACAAATATTATCTTCTTTGATGGATCATGTTTATAAAATAAAAGAAGTCCGCACCTAAAATAATTAAGGTAAAATCACTATCAAACTTTGTACAGGAGGGAAGGCACTAAATATCTGGGCTTGACAAGGCACAATACTTTTAGTTTTGGCACCTGTTAGTTAGAAAAACCAAATCTGACAATGCTCGCTTAAAATACGGACCCTGTTTGATTAGCACAATGGTATCAACAAGACTTTCCTAGGTGGGGCAAAGTCTGTAGATATTTTTTTCTGGGGTGGGTAGACGAGTTTGAAAAAAAAAGATCGTTTGGTAGAAAGGCATCATCTTCTTTGAGAAATTATAAAATATTTTGCTTCTCACACATTGTTGTACTAATCAAGGGTGGAGAGGGGGCTCAAAAAACCTAATTACATCCTTCCTAAAATTTATTCTTTGCTTCAAGTCATTTCTTGAGGTGAATTAATGAGGTGAAAAAATAATTTAAATTACAGTTTCACTCAATATTAAGTAATAACTTAATCATTTAATCAAACAGCCAACATAAAATGACAGAATAGTCACCAGAATTACAACCACTGGTGATTTATCACCAAACCAGGCGTTTTCCCCCTTTTTATATGAATTTACAGATTTGGTGATTTTTTCCGATTTTTTTTTAAGTCTTTGTCCTTTTATTAGAAATGGTCATTTCAAAATGGTCCCTCAAATTATAAGTAGCTGACAATAAGTTAGGTTTTGGTAATGAGGCTTATTTGTCAACTTGATTCGGCAAATGATATATGTTGATCCATATATAACCAATCCATGCTAGGCACACTGGATACAGGGGCGCAGCTAGTGTTTTAAGTTTGGAGGAGGGATTTAAAGAATGTGTCGACAAAATCATCCAGTATGCCGACAAATGCAGACACATAAGCTAAATTTCCAAGGTAAATAGGTAAGGTTTCCAAGGTGTTGGCACTCGGCGGCGACACCTTGGAACCTCCCCCTTCCCCACCTTAGAACACCCCTCTATCCCTTAGCTGCCCCCCTAATTGGATGTCATGGTTTTAACTGATTGAAACTTGGATCTTTCACCCACACAAGTGAACATTCATTGAATAGAAACATATGGCTTATTGTATTCTTTTTAGTTGTTTTGGTAGAAGATGTATGTTCTTGAAGTTACCATGCATTTAGAACATTCCTGTGCCAGGTGTGTATTGACAACAAATAAACTTTTACTCATCTCTGCTGTTCTCTCCACCATGGTCAGACTTAGCTAGTGGCTCCACCTCCAATGACTGAACAAGCAAAATTACCTGAGGAAATCTGGTGCCGTCTTCTGGACAAGTTGCACATTTGTTTATTTTACCAGCCCAAAGAAGCAAATAGGTGGTATTCTTCAATACAATTATGCCATTCTCAAGCAGTAAGATCTATTAAGACATTCTTAATCATAGGCAGTGCGATAGCGCTGCCTAAATAAAGAACAATGTTGGCACAATGTTTTTTTTTAAAGACCAGGGCACTTCGTATCGAAGGAGTTGTCGTAAAAACTTCGAAAAGGGCTCATTCAATTATAAATCGAAAAGGCTACGGCCCTTTTTAATAGCCAACATTGATTGGAGGGCAACAAACCCCCTCCCATGCCCATCATTTCCTCAAACACATCCAATCAAAATTTTTGGATAGCCATTTTGTTCAACGTAGTTTAAAAGTTCGGAAATTATGTCTTAGCTTTGGAGGGGGCTCATTGGATTGGTAATCAGAAGTTCTAGTGTCCTTTTTAAGATTCAAAGTGATCAGAGGGCAGATATCCCCCCCACACCTCGTATTTTCCCCAAATGCATCTGGTATAAATTTTAAGATAACCATTTTATTCAAAATAGTCCAAATATGATATAACAAGGCTTTTCGGGTTGAAACAAGCCCTCAGTGCCTGGAGGAAAGGGTTGTAAGTTACGCCCCCGGGGCATTTAAGGTTTTTATAGAAAGGATTGTTGTATAAACCTTAGAGAAGGCTCATTTGCTTGAAAATTGGAAGTTCTAGTTCCCTTTTAAGAGTCAAAAGTGATGGAGGACAACTAGCCCCCCACCCCGACTACCCCCACCAAACGGATCTGATTGAAATTGCGCGATGGCTATTTTGTTTAAGATAATCCAAAGAACATATAACGATGCCTCCCGGGTTGGCACAATCCCCCAGAGCCCTAGGACAAGGGCTTTAAATTATACCCTGGGGGCATATAAGGTTTTTATGGAATGGACGGTTGGCTAAAATTCAGATGGGTCTCATTTGATTTGAAATTGGAAGTTATAGTGCCCTTTTTAAGAGTCAAAGTGATTTGAGAGCAACCCCTCACGCGCCCATCATTTCCCAAAACAAACATCCAAACAAAGTTTGAAACAAATTTTTTTCAGCATTGTGAAAAGTTCAGTAATTATGTGTTTGGGGATGTCCCCCCCCCAAGGCCTCAGGGGAAAGGCTGTAAGTTGGCCAATTTGTTCATTGTTTACATATAGTATACGTTATTGAGAAAAGGTATGCATATTTGACTTCTACTTTCCCAAAATACGAAGGGCATTAAGATGAGTCTTTCAGGGAATGTTGAGGGGACTGTTGAACTAAATAAAACATGTTACGTGTATATGGGTTGTCAAAAGGGCGTAACTCAGGAAAGACTGGGTATATTAATTTGGAACTTTCAGGAAATGATCAAGGAGTTGATCAATTGACCAAAAAGGCCATATATGCACGTTGCTACTATTAAAACTACTGCTACTTCTACTACTACCACAACTACTATTACTACTACCACTACTATCACGAAAACTACTACTTCTGTAGCAAGTACTACTAAGGCTGAGGATATTCAAAAAACATCTGAGGAAACGTTGAGGGGAAGGTTGAACTAAATCAAAACACACTGTGTACACAGATTGCTGATACGGGCATATCAACAATATTTTTGGAATGGCTTATTGTATCAAGAGGAAAGTTCAGGGGCATCATGAGTGGGGTGTTCAGTAGACCAAAGGGCAAAATGTACCTGCAACTACTGTGTGTATTATGACTGAGTGTATTAATTTGGAACTTTCAGGAAATTATAAGGGAGATGATCAATTAACCAAAAAGGCCATATCTGTATGCTACTACTACTATAACTACTGCTGTTTCTACTGCTATCACAACTACTACTACTATCAAGAAAACTACTACTTCTGGCATATCAACAATATTTTTGGAACGGCTTATTGTATCAAGAGGAAACTTCAGGGGCATGATGAGTGGGATGTTCAGTTGACCAAAAGGCAAAATGTACCAGCTACTACTGCTATTAATACTGCTGCTACTACTGTTACTACTAATAATAATACACTATTACTGCTACTACTGTTCCTACTATTACCCCTTATACTATGATACTAGTACAATTAAGGCTACACATATGAAGGTGAAAATTTGACAGAATATTGAGGGGGAATTTGAACTAGATCAAAACACACTATGCGCATGCAGATTATCAAAAGGGCATATCTTAAGAATGGATTTGGGTATTAAGTTGAAAATTTCAGAGAATACTTAAAGGGCATAAAGAAAGAAAAACGAGCAAAAATGGGGTTTTTACAGGCCAAATGAAAATACTGAAAAAACACAACAAAGCGAATATTTCGAGAGGACAAACGCCTCTCTTCTTCAGCGCGAAACGAAATAATGTATCCAAGGAAAGTGAAAAAAAAAAACGCGGAAAGTCAATGTGAAAAGAACCAAAAAAACAAAGAAAAAACCAAAAACTTAAAAGATGAATAAAATTCAATAAAAGCCAAAAATTAAAAGAATGAAAACCAAATACCTAGCAACCATAAAAGCGAGTTATTCGCCAATATCCGCGATTTGCACAAAATCCAAAAAATTATGAATTGCCATCAACGGATACTAGCGAACAACTGAGAAAGAAAAGAAAACAATTCATTCACTCAAAAACAAAACGAACCAGCAATTAAATAAGTTGGAGAACTATGTCATATGATTTCGGATTTTAATTAATGCATTTCTTGCAGACATCCTTTGAGACCTAAGGGGTTGCAGAGCACATTTTTGAAAAACCAGACCATACTATTTTGTTTAATCAAGCTAGCCTAATTTCGCATGACAAAGGTATTGTCCAGTACTACAGAGAAGCTGTTGAAATTTATAAATACCAACATTTAGGTCTAGCTTTAAACAGAGATTCCGGTGATTTAAGAATAAACGAGTCATATTTCGGTTTTCTCAAAAGAGAAGCCGATACTTTAGTAATCCCTGAGATAAACCTTGAACCACTTTCCCAGTCATATAATCAAACACGTGAACAACCCCTCGTGAACAAGCATTCAACGAGGTGAGAAATATCTCAAGAAAGATTTCTGAGCAGTATGAGGAGGCACTAGCTGCATAAGCTAAATCAAATCCTAAAAAATGGAAAAATGGAAGACATTCAGTTACCCAGCTAGCACATAATGGCTGTAAAATTGATAATCTCCAAGCAATAACAAATTCCTTTATTAATCAATTTGCCTCTATCTTCACACCTGTTGACAGTGCTCCACTCCCAGATCCCTCCAAATATGGCATCATAAGTGTAATGCCACCTATTACTATCAATAAAGTTAACCTCGAAACCCAAATAAATCAGTTGGACCAGATGGCATTTCCCCTCGACTTCTCAAAGAAGCACATGCTGAACTGTCTCTTTCTTTTACCCAGCTTTTCCAGAAGTCTCTAGATTTAAAGTGTATACCTGCAGAATGGAAGTTAGCACATATTACCCCAGTGCACAAATGTGGAATGAGGCATTAACTACAGACCAATCAGTATCACCTCTGCTGTGGGAAATATACTCGAAAGCATAGTCAACTCTGCAGTCATTCAACATCTGACTCAAAATAAGCTATTGTCCCTGTGCCAGCATGGTCTCCGTTCTGCTAGATCAGTTGAGACCAACCTTATTGATGCATACGAATATGTCACCGAACTTATAGACAAGGGTTTCCCATTTGACATCATTTTACTGGACTTTGCTAAAGCATTTGGTAAGGTGTGCCACAGGCGACTACATATTAAACTTGAAGCTATTGATATTAATACAGAAACTATTGACTGGGTGATGCTTTTCCTTAGTAATAGAAAAGAAGCAGTTAAAGTGTTTGGGGATAATGAACAATCATTTCTCCCTGATGTTGGGAAGTGAGAAGTGGAGTACCTCAAGGCACAGTCCTGGGCCCAAATTTATTTAATATTTTCATTAATGATGCACCTTGTAACATTAAAAATAAAATAAGCCTTTATGCAGATGATTCAAACGTAATTGGTTCAGTTGAAAGTTCAGGAAAAATAGAAGCCATTCAAGCAGACTTTAGACACATTTACTTGCTGGGCAGGGACATGGAAGCTGAAGTTCAATGTCCAAAAATGCAAGGTTATCCACTCTGGTATCAAAAATTCAAGACATCAGTGCTCAATAGGGTCAATGGATAAAACAAGGCAACCTATTGTCAGTACTCATGCTGAACATGATCTGGGTCTATTAGTTTATGAACAACTAAAGTTCAGTTTGTATGTCCAGACCACAGTATATAAATTATAGGCAGTATGATCTTTCCCTATCTCACCCATTATAAAAACCAGACCGAGGTGCAAGTGCTCCATAGAACTTAGAAACGTAAGCGACATTAGATCTTTTCACGGGTGGACAAATCAGATTTCTCTTGAACGCGAAACTTGGCTTCAACGTTGGAACACTAAATTTTGAAGAAACTAATTTTAAATTAACTTATTCCAAAACATATATGAAAATCGGTTATTAGTAGTGCAAAGTTATTATTAGATGTTTTTAGGAATTAAAAGTAGGTTTCAAAGTCTCAAGTTGGTTTCAAAAGCATTTTGAGGAAGTTTCTGCCAAAATACGTGTTCCAGGGTAATTGGACTGCTGATGGCAGATCAAATGAGAGGCGCTGTTTGTACGCGCTAATGCAAGAATAAGTGGGAGGAGCTGTTTGTTCGCACCGAGAATGAAGAGCCAGAAATTATCTGCGGTAAACTCACTGCTATATCTTTATACTGTGGTCCAGACTGTGGCAGCAAAGGCTAGTCAGACTCTCAGTATATTTAAGAGAAATGTCAGCAGTCGTTCACCCTCAGTTGTTTCAAAGCTCTATAAAGGTTTAATTCGACCTAAGCTAGAGATTGGCAAGTGCATTGCCAACCCAAGTAATAAATCTGATCAAAAAACTCTAGAATCAGTTCAGAGGTGTACCACTAAATGCATCCAAGGTTTCTATAACATTCCCTACCCCTCCCGACTTGAAAAACTAAATTTACCCTCACTGACTTATTGCCGAAAGAGAGGGGATATGATTATGGCATTCAAGCTGCTCAACCATAAAGAATTTATCTCAAATGTTTTTCAACCAGATGTCTCTTCAAGGACAAGAGGACATGATCAAAAACTTTTCAAGAAGCGTGCTAACTCAAGGTTACGTAGCAAATTCTTTTCTAATTGGGTGGTGAATCTATGGAACTTGTTAGACCAGGAAACCGTCTTCTGTCAGTATTGAGTCCTTCAAATCATCAGTTGACAAAGAATGGTGCAACAATTCCTCGCGATTATTTTGGGACTCACCTGATCAGTCAGCAGACAATCTTCACTGACCAGAGAATACAGGATCATACCATTGGTGGCAAGTGAAATCTAAGGTAATGCAAATTTCAAGATGTATATGAATATTTAGATTATCAAAAGGGCATATCAACAATGTCATGACAATGGCTAATTGTATTAAGTTGAGTAGTAATACTACTGCTTTGACTATTATTACAACAATAGCCTACCTAAGTGTATGAATGTGAAACTTTCAGAGAATATTTCTGAAGATTTCTGTTGTAGCCTATGGATGAAAACTTGCCATCCATATGCAAGTTATCAAAAGGGCAAATCAGATATATGTTAGGAACAGTTGTGTGTGAGATTAAAACTTACAGGGCTTGGTGTGGGGGATGTTGAACTAACCAAAAGACAATATTTAACCAAAACTACTCCCACTATTACTACTGGCAAGCTAAGATACTACTATTAACTCTACTCCTGCTGCTACTACTTTAACTACTGGTGCTACTACTACTGCTAATAAACCTAAGGGTACTAAGGCAAAAAATGTGGACAGTATTGAAATTATACTGAAATAAATTGAAACACAATATGCATACACAGGCTGTCAAGAGGATGTATCAGTAATGCTTTGATGGTATTAAGTTGAAAATTCCATCATGTGTTAAAGGGTGTGTTGAAAAAACAAACAATGGTGCTTTGTGCATACTGCTACTAAAGCTACTAAACAAGCTAAGGGTATTAAGGTGAAGCTTTCAAGGAATATTTAGGAGGATGTTGAACTAAATCAAAACGAACTATGATTGATATTCTTAAAAAAAAAAAAAAAAAAAATGATCATGTAGATTGTACAAAGGGTGACAAAGCAATATCACAATAACAGCTGACATTATTAAGTTAGACCTTTCAGGGTAAGTTGTGATGATTTTTGAACTAGCCAAAAGACACTATGTGTATACTTTTAATACTACTTCTATGGTTACTGTAACTAATGACACTAAGGGTATGAAGTTGAAACGTTTAGGGGGAGTTTCAATTAAATGGAAAAACTATATGCATGCAAGTATTAAAATGGCATACAAGCAAAATCATAGGAATTGCTGCTCTATCATGGCTAGTAATATTATTGATATTTTAAAGGAGCTAATTTGATTGAAAATTCAAAGTTCTAGTACCTTTTTTAAGAGTCAAAAGTGATTGGAGGGCAATCAATCCTTCTCTTTAGCTCATAATTGTCCAAACATTTCCAATCAAAATTTTAATATAGCCATTTTGTTCAGCATAGCCGAATGGTCTTGTAACTGTATCTCTTGGGCAGTTGTGTAGGTCACCCCCCCCCACCCCACAGTCATGTAATTTACTCATTACGTTTAAAAACTAAATGTTGTTTTAAGATTAAATCAAAATGCACTGTGTGCATGCTGGTTGTCAATAAGACATCTCAGCAATATCCCAAGAGCAACTGTGGGTATTATGTTCACACTTTTAGGGCCACTTCTATTACTACTTCTGCTCTTAAAATTTAACTAAATCAAAAGAGTGTAAATGTATCCAAGCTGTCAAAGAGCTTAGAAAGATTTTTTTTGCAAAATGGTATTAAGTTTTATTCTTTCAGGTCAACTAGACAAGGCATAAAACTAAATTAAACACTACTATCTGTATCCAGATTTTTAAAAGGGTGTATGTTGTTAAAATTTGTTGAAAACGTTTCTCCAGCACACAAATAGCAGGCTAAACTATAAACTCTTAAAAAAAAAATCAAAAAGATTTAAACCATTATTTTTCTTGTCCCTGAAAAAGACTATGTCAATATAAAACAAGCAGAAATTGGGCACTGAAATATCATAAGCTTTTAGTTACTGTGTTTGTGTTTTTTTTTTTTTAAATCTAACTTGATTTCAAGATTATGTGAACAAAAATCACTTGACCCTAAAAAAATCTTTTAGGGTAGGTTGTTTAGCACTAAAAAGTAAACAATATAGGAAATGAAGCCTTACTTTTTACACTTGTCTCTGTATTGTTTTTCAATGCCTTCACTTCTTCTGATGAAAGTAGTTTCATCTTGTTCACAATTCAACTTGTAAACATGCTTAGTTCCATCAACAACCCTGGCGCCATCTTTTGGTCGAAGAGGAAGTTTCTCTAATGCACAATCTATAAAAAATAATAGGTAGCAATGAAGTAGTTATAAATAAAGACATTGAAGTTTATAAGGACGTTAACCAAGAATCTGATACTGCAACAGCCTCTGTTAATTGAGAATTGCAACAGCTAAAGAAAAAGGCATAGAACAAACAACAGCAAGAAACACACTGAATTGTAAACGAAACTTTGAACAATGATCTGTGGTTGGAAACTGGAAAAGAAATATTTGTTATCTATACAGTCTTAGAAATTAAATGAGATGGTGTATGAATCTAAACTGCTAAAGCAAAAGGCGTGGAGAAAACTTTCTGAGGCAAAGATGAACAAAAATGGACAATGAAGTCTATGGTTGGAAAACAAGGAACAGCAATGGCTATCCACAGAAACAATCTAAATAGGTCAGGAATTTAAGGAACAATTAAATAAAAAAAAAATTTCAACTGAAAGTAAGGTGCAACATTAAAACTTAAAACAAACAGAAAATATTATGTATATGAGGGGGTTTGCCCCCTGGTCAATATCTTGCTCTTTATGCTAAAGGTCGAATTTTGTTCCAATTCTTTAAGGGTGACCTCTGAATCATAAAGGTTGTTTAATCAGAATAAATAGCTCTTTTGAAAGTACTAAAAAAAATTAGCATAAAGAGGGAGGCATTGACTGGGGGGGGGGGGAACTGCCTCATACACATAATAATTTATGTTTGTATTAAGTTGTAAAGTTGCTCCTTACTTTCAGTTGACATACTTGTTGTTTGTTTTTTTATTTCTGAGTGTTTTTTAAATAATGCTGGGAAATCTGGCCCTTCCCCCATGGAAATATCCTCCTGCGTAACCCCCTCCCCCACCAGAAAAATCCCTCTGAAAACGTTTGTATACTTCCCAATAACCATTACTATATGTAAACAATGGGCAAATTTCATAACTTGCAGCCCTTCCCCTGGGGACTGTGGGGGATTAAGTCATCATCAAAGACATAGTTATTAGATTTTTCAACTATGCTGAACAAAATAGCTATCTCAAAATTTTGATTCGGTGACTTTTGGGGAAAAAAGGAGCATGGGAGAGGGCCTAGTTGCCCTCCAATTTCTTTGATCACTTAAAAAGGGCACTAGAACTTTTAATTTCCATTTGAATGATCCCTCTTGCAATATTCTAGGAGCACTGGGTCAATAAAATCATCCCTTGGTAAAAATCAACAAATGAACATGCATCCATGATCTTTCTTCAAGCAAAAAATACAAAATTCCACATTAAATTCCCAAATTCATCAGAAATAAAATGTGTAAAAGATAATATAGAAAGGATTTTTAGTAAGGTAACCAGATAAGTTTTATTTAGGCTATACTTTATCAACAAAAAAATTATACAAATGAAGAAAGACAATAAAAAAAAACACAAAATCTGTTTGACTTGTTATTCAATATGTTTTTTTCTCTTTCAGCATTGATCATTTCTTGCTACTATTGTCTTCAATTCTATCTCTTGTATGTTAAAATGTCAAATGAGAAAATGGCCTTGACAAGAGCAGGCAAAACAATTGACATGTTTTGTGGAACACTTTTGAAATCATTGCACAAAGAAGGTCTGAACCAACATCTTTACTCTCATCTTCAAAAACTGTGGAATCTCTTTTTTTAAGGAACTGTCAGTGTACTCAGACTTGGTATTATTCACATGATTTTGGTAGAATTACAAATGATTGTAGTTACTGCCTTGGTTTGAGTAGAGCCTTGTGCTTCTGGAACCTCCTATGTATGGAGGAGGCTATTCTATAAAGAGGGCTCTTCTATAGAGGGATAATCTATAAGGATAAAACAAAGCTTTTGAAACAGGTGTCTCTCTAGACATCAGAGAGAACTGTACAGAGAGACATAGTAGATGAAGAAGCTTTTACCAAATACATTTCTTCATAAAGTAGACAGTAGCTGCATTTTTGAAGGTACTTCTGCTTGTGTGCTGATCTAACCTACTTAAAAATTAGGTTTGAACTTTATCCTTTTTATTTTCAATGTGATTCATAAATAGAATGTGTAAAAGCAGCAAAGACTTAGGGTACCTTATGGTATGTATTGTTTTAGTAGCAAAATAAAGATAAACGGAAAAGCAATTAGGACTGCAAAACTACAATTGATGTATTCAAATCTAGTAAAAACAGTATGCAGCTGATGCATTAAAAACTGGCAAATACAGGTTTTGACAATTTTATTCAGTTCAGGAAATAATTACCCGCTTTTACTTAAAATTATAAGAGACAACATTTTGGACCTTTTGTTTCCTTAAACAGTGGTGTTTTGCATAAGGTTTTCAGTTCAAAAAGGTAATGCTTTAAGAAACTAGAATCTCTAGCTGAATATGATGGTCCATGGGTTCCAAGGGAACAGCTGAAACTAAATATCAAGCATCCTAGACTAAAAAATAACTGTTTAGTCATGAGCATAGCTGTCTCACATTGAAAATAAAAAAAAAGTTTTTCAATTGAAAGTAAGGAGCTACAATAAAGCTTAAATTAACAGAAATCATTCTATGTATGAAGGAGGGCTGCTCTCTTCTTTACCCCTCACTCTTTATGCTAAAATTTGACTTTCTTCTCAACTTTTAAAAATGACTGTAAAACATAAAGGCCTTTGAATTAGAATAAGAAGCTTTTTTGAAGCACAAAAACTTCAACATAATAAATAAGGGGTTGATGAGGGTGAAGCCCCCTCATATGTAGGATAATTTATGTTTATTTTAAGTTTTAATGTTGCTCCTTAATATGAATTGCCCCCTTTTTATCAAAATCAGTAAAATCTTTCAGGGTTGCAGCTTTTGAGGGGTATCATTAAACTTGGTGAATTTTATATATTTTAAATCTTAAAATCCTAACTTTAAAAAAAAAACTAAAATACTTTCTTATATCATTCCTAAAAGTTCTTTGCTTAATCAACACATCCACCTCTAATCTGCAAATATATGGCCCAAATCATGTATGGTAATTTCTATGCATTGTTGTGTTTCTTGATTTATCCAATGTTGGATAGCCTATATTTGCAGATTTCAACATAACTTAGCTAAAATGAAAATGAATACATCACTTGATGCCTTTTTTTTATGCTCTTTTGTAATTCAATAATTGCTTTTGCAGTAAATTACATTTTGAACCTTTAATGGGGCCCAAAAGGTAAAACAGTTACAACAGGAGGGGGGGGGGCTCTAGCCCTCCCTGGCTGAATGATGCTGCCTTATATTTTTGTTTCAAGATTTCTATTATACAGCATAGGAAGTGCTGATTAGACCAGCCAAGCCCCCCCCCCCTAAAATTCAACTTATGGGTGCCAATGTAGCAAACCCAGAGTTTAATATGTTTCTAAAATAAACTGTCCAATGAGAAAAAATTGTCATCTGTTACTGATTCAGGATTGGAATCAGGAATCAAATGGTTATTACTTTTATGTATTTTTTTTCATAATAACATTTTACTATTAAGAATAACCTAATCAAAATAGTAGGCTAATTATCATTCCTGAATCAGCTAAAAATGACAGTCTCTTCTCACTGGCCAATTTTACTTAGAAGTACACTTTTGAACTTTTTATTAGGCTACTAGGGCTATGGAATGTGTTGAGCCCTTTAAGGGCTCAAAATGTAATTTCCCTTAGAAGTGATAATTGAATTATAAAGGAGTACAAAAAGGGTAAATTTTTAGGTGGCCCTATAATTTAGCTAGGATGAAAGTGGAGACATCATTTGATACCTTTTTTATGCTCTTTCATAATACAATAATTGCTTCAGTTGCAAATTGCATCTTGAGCCCTTAAAGGGGCCCCAAAGGTATTTTTATATGAATTATGAAAGAGCATATACAAAACATCAAATGATGTTTTCACTTTCATCCTAGCTAAATTAGATGGCCCACTGCAAATTTACCATGAACTTTACCCCCCCCCCTCCCCTAATGTGCATATATTTACCCTGAATTGTTGATGGCACAGTTTTGAACTGCAAAATTCAGTGCTATTTTTTTCAACAGCATTTGAAAAACTTGAAACAGTGGGAAAACAGTTTGAATTGAAAATCAAGTAGTTTGCAGGTTAGGTTATAACTTCTTTGTGTGATTACAAAAATGAAATACCTTTGGGTATGAAATACCTTAGGTAGGCTATGAAGGATATCCACTCTTTGACTATTGGAAAAAATTAGTTTATAAGCTTATATAGAAAGGTACTATCCAATCTCCTTATAATTAAAAACATTTTAGTCATCTAGTTGGAAAATTTGGCCCATCTGTATAAGAAAAATCTAAATTTGTCAACTAGTTGACAATAAATGTTGCCCCAGGAAAACTTTCATTTTCCAACTAGTTGACTAATAACTTCTCCCCAGCAAAGCTTAATTTTTCTAACTAGTTGACTAATAACTTCTCTCCAGCAAAACTTAATTTTGCCGACTAGTTGACTAATAATAGTTAGAATTTATTCTGAATAGCATAGGCTAAAATATGTTAATAATATAGGTTTTTTTCAAATTTAATTATCACTATTGTTACTATTGTGTAACAACTTCCATCTCTCTTGCTGTCTCCCTCTTAATGGGAGATATATTTTGAGTTATATATTGGGCTTTGAAGCCAGGATTTTTTTTGTTTTAATTCCCAGGATAATTTGTCTTATACCTGGTCCTAAAAGTGAGATTGAATTTGTCAAAGCTTGGAGGGTTATTCCTCCTGTCTGTTTAAGGAAAACGGATACATATTTGAAGTTTTGTTCATTTCTATCTTACATTTAATTGACATAAATTGTGTATGTTCCTTCATTTATCTGTCTTTGTTTCTTTTCTGGAGGAATATTTTTGTCTCATTTTTAGAATTTGTAATTAATTATTCCAACTAGTTGACTAATAACTTCTCCCCAGTAAAACTTAATTTTTCCAACTAGTTGACTAATAACTTCTCTGCAGCAACACTTAAATTTGCCAACTAGTTGACAATAAATGTTGCCCCAGCAAAACTTTGCTTTTCCAACTAGTTGACTAATAACTTCTCCCCAGAAAAACTTAATCTTGCCAACTAACTAGCTGGAAAGAAATATTGCCCCAGAAAACAATTCATTTTCTAACTAGTTGACTAGTAACTTCTCCCCAGCAAAACTTTATTTTTCCAAGCAGTTGACTAGTAACTTCTCCCCAGCAACACTTAATTTTGCCAACTAG
>JAQQPU010002583.1:43939-54186 GCA_029168905.1 Artemia sp. Kazakhstan ARC1039
CTAATAATGTCACTTTTTTCCATCATAGGAATTGTTAGATCGTCTCTACGAACAAACACATAATCTAAACCTAAAGCTTCACCTGTTGGAATTTCTAGATTCCAGGAATTCTGGATAGTGAAGCAAGTCCAAAAAAGAGCTCTGGGATGATTTTTTACTCCCATTTCCAGCACTTTTCAGAGCTTCTACAACAATTTTATTTTTATGTGTATTAAAAAAAAATTTAATTTCTTATTCTGTTTTTCCACCATTGAAATATTTTTTTTTAGCACATAAGCTCCCAAAATTCAGGAATTGGAAGCTCAAATGCCGCTTTGTTTCCAGATTGGTCCGGAATACTTTGGTCTGACTTCACGTTCCATATCGCATGTGAAGAAAACGTAAACAAAGAATCTGAAAGCCAAGATTCTGAAAATTTGGGTAGGTGAAGCCCCAGCTTAACTCCTTTTCTATTGGATTTTTCGACTCCGTTACAGTCCAAAAAAGCCCATTATCTAGGCTTATATATTTTTGATCAACCCTAGGCTTTGTTCCAGATCTGCCAAAAAGCTTATAAAAAGTAACTACTGCTGCATTTTAGTTGAACCGATTGGAAGGAATTTTTGAATAAAATAGATCCTAAGTTTTAAAAACATAAAAAAATTTACATTATGGATATTATGATTTATCAGGAAAAGGCTTTAAAAAACGAACATCGAATTAGTATAGCAGTTGCTTTCAATTCCTCCTGCTAAAAGTAGCCATAAGCACTTTTTATGCACTCTTTGGCCGATCTAGAACGAACCCTTACATAACCAGGAGTTAAAAAGCTGAGCTACTAAGCTTGGTTTTATTGGATAAAAGATCAGGATTTTCTTAGACGAATCAGTTGTTGAGAAATTAAAATCACAAGAAATGACTTCAGAGCCCTACATCATCAAGACTTTTTTTTTATCAAAGACCTCTATCTTTTCAGCATCTTTTATTTCGGCAAGTCCTCGTTCTTCTTCCCTTTTATTTTTGTCCTGGGGATTCCAGGAGACACAAGTACCGTGGTCGAAGATCTCCTCCCTAATCAAGGAGTAAACGGTTTCAACTGCAAGGTGTTTTCGAGATTTCGTTTTGGCAATTGAGTCTTCACTAAAAATGGCTCAAAAAACGTAATAGAGACAAGCATTTCTTGCCTTGTATTTACACAAGGAAAAAGAGTAGGCGTAGGCCTAAACGCAGTAATCACTGCCACCAGTATTTTGGTCAGGGATTATTGAACCAGACCAAGGTTTTGCAAAAAGAATTCCCCAGATTCTTATGATTTCCCAGAAAGTTCACACTCCATGACAAAGAGTAAGCTACGAGAAGACAAAAATGTATGGCATATATACTGTAGAACAGTTCAAATTAACTGTTGGATTCCATAAAGTCTAAAGAATGAAGGGTGCTATCATCCTGCTCAAAACCTGAGGGCATATCTAACGCTTTTTTATTCTTAGCACTATCACGAAATTAGTTCTGAAGCTATTTTAAGAACAATTCTTTTCTAAAGATTTCAATAATATTTAAAAAGTTTCAAAAAAAGTAAACATAAGTAAGTATGACGGCATTAGCCCCTTAAGGTCCAAACCGGCGGTGTTGATCTCCGTTTCGTGTCCCTTCAGCCAGGAAGTGCAATGAGGGGTCGGGGGCCAGCCATCTCGTGCTTTTGCACATCCTTCCTGCTTATCTTCCCAAGATTTCTCCAGGTACCCATTTAGAGATGGGGCGACTCTGGCTGAGCTTACAGAAACACGCCACTGACCCCCGTCCCAAACCAAATAATAGTTAAAAACCTTTGCAATGAAAGTAGGCTATCTTGTTGAATAATAAGAATTTATTTTGTTACACATTCGAAATTTTTTCAAGAGTTTCGAGTTAGAAAAAATAAAAAACTTTTGCGTCAACCTTCTCTACCTCTCTCTGATTTTAGAGACACATAAGCCTCTGCAAATCTGCTTCATTGATATACAGCCATTAAAGGACCCTTAGAAATCCAAAAATCTGTCTTTAAGGGAAGCAATCGATCGAACAAATCATTTGGTTGTGGACATAGCGATTTCTAATCAAATAGAAAACTACGCGTTGACTCTCTTAGCGCCAGAGATAAGATCGAACTTGGTAACACTACAAGATGGATTACTTAACCTATGCAACACTAAATCCTGTAGCTAAAATGAGACAAAAATTATATTGAATAATCATATATTTTGCGACAAAGGATGCTCTAAACAAGACTAAAAAATATTTATTTCTCTTTAACACCCAATAAAGGGAATGGTCACAAAAATTTTATCCCCGCAATCCCGCTGTGACAACAGCAATTGGAATGTAGTCAAATCACTAAATATTTTAGAATATCACGTGCACAAAGTGTGATTTAAAAATAATGTTAAGCTAATCTATGACAAAATGTGAGTCTGGATGACATTTTGAAAAATAAAAAGTACTTAGACTAACACCCTTGTGTGAATAGCTCAAACCACAAACGGTTTCTTGTCAAAGCTTAGCTAGACCCTAATCAAATCTTCGTTTCTACAGAAATTATAAAAATAAAAACAGAAAAGGTAAGACAAAAATTACTTATAATATGAATAGTTTCAATTCGACGGTACCGTCTATATAGAACCAAGTTCTAGAAGGAAATTCCGACAAGTAGGCAAAGGAGGCATATAAGCAGTATTTTCCTTTTTTTTCTGGGGTGAGAGGAGGGGAATTCATGAAACAAGTAGGCAAATTACACAAAAATCAAACAAAATTACCGGTAAGAACAACGCGGTTTTGTTGGTGGGAAGACTGGAAGAGAGACACATGCCCTGCTTTCGTGCCTTCAGCAAAGGGCAGGAAACACTCAACAAGAATGTTTGCCAACTCTGGAATTTTTCTATTCTATGAATTAGTATTTTTTTCATGTTAAAATTAATGATGCTGTTATCTAAACGTATTAAAGTATTATAAGGATAATTTAGGGTGTTGTATATTGTCCAATACTGATATTTGCATTAAATTATATACGGCCAGCTTGTTGATTTTATTTTTTCTTTATACTCTCCAATTTTGTAGGTCAATAAGTGTTTGAATATTTGTTAACAGTAAAAATGTATTAACTAGGATCATTCAAGAGATTTAAATTTTCAGGTACAAATATTACTACAAACATGTCGCAGTACAAAGCCATCTGAGGTGAGGGAGATGGTACCAACGATGGCGAAAACCCCTCCTCCATTACAAACCGTTTAAACCTTCTGCTTTGGTCATCATTTCAAACTAGACTTATGCGTATATTTAAAATAAGCATTTTTTTTTTTAGGAAAGAACGACTTTCTACAAAATTTTATATTCCTAGCTTTTGACTTTTAGACATGGCTCATCAATTTGACAAATAGCTAGTTCTCTTGACAATAAGCGGTACACAATTTCCTGGGAAATTGTGTACCGCTATTATTAATTCCCTGGGAAGGGGTTGTAGCCCTCAAATAGGATGGGAAGATGTTTTAAGGAAGGTTTTAAAGGAAATTGAAACTCTATAAGAGTGAGGTGGTACAGTGGGAAGCTTTGAGTATATTAAGCTGAAAAGTATGCAGAGTAACAGTAGTATATATGAAAGCTAGATTTATTACTTACACCATACGGTAAAAGCTGAATAAGCATCCTCACTTCACTTAATGTCTCATTATATTTTTCTCGAAAGAATTCCCCCCCCCCTCCCAAAATAAAAAATCTTAAATTTACGTATAATCTTTCCTTAATTTTCACCAGCATATTCACAAAATTGGAAGAAACAAACTAAGAAAAACAAAGTATATGTTCCAACAGAAATCTCCGGCCAAACAACCAAAATGAGAAGGGGCGGAAAAACAGAGCCCACCTTATAAATCATTGATTGAATAGTTTCCGCACGCGCGTTCGCCACTATGGCCATGGTAAGATATAGCAAATTGTTTTGTTTTCATCTAAATTCGAGAAACGGAATGAAATAATTAGATTCAAGGATTTTAGGAGATCTAGTGTAGCTCAAAGAGTATGGCTAACTTCTAAGAGTGAGAAGTGGCTCTAGTGTCGACGAAAAAGCCTAAGCGCCATCTAGCGTTTGGAGACATTTGAAATTTTTTTTTGTCAGTATTAATAGGAGTAACTAATTAAATCTGTGAAATTGTGTCTAATTTCAGTTCCTAACAGAAAACCGATTACGAAGCTTGAAAAATACCAAGTGTCACCAAACTCTAGATGGCGTTAATACTTTTGTTTTGCCGACACTAGCGCCCATTTCCACCCTTGTAAGTTATACATACTCTTTGGTGTTGCCGTCATAGATTTAATAAATTTTTGTAGATTATCAAAAGAACGATGATTTATTGGAATCTGTTTCGTCCATTCAGTTTTAACTCAAACAGATTTCAGAAGTTGAACCACCAAAAATCAGTCGACGTCAAAAAAGTACAATCGTGACACAAAGCTAGCTAATAAGAAATAGCAATAACTGGTCCGTAACATTTCAATGGTAGATAACCCTTTTGAGCTTATTTTAGGCAATAGAGGATTCCCTAAATCCAGTGTATGCTCTGAGGAATCATTTTCAGCTTAAGTTAAATTTGTCATTGCCCATTCTCTGCGAAATAGCAGCTGCGGTAACTCAAAGACAAATTTTACTGAACATAAAACCAGAAAAATAGGGTTCAAGCTTCCAGATGTTATCAAAGAGCAGCTACAATTAAAAGGAAAGTTCTTTTTTTGAGGCACTAAAGATATAGCAAACACAAACACTGCCGACTTGTGACCCAGTTTTTGTCGATTTCTGCAAGCGAGAAAAGAAGATATATTATGTTTTGTAAATATAATACATATTTTTAAGCATACTGATTTTGAAAAGGTGACTACAAATATCCCTTTCCCAAAAACATTCATATGCAACCTATAACCGCAGATAATAAATTCGATGTTGCCAAGTTTAGCGCTTCTGGGCTGATTATCTTTTGCGCATATTACTTATAATTTCTTCTTGTCACTTAGACTTGTCGAGTAACCTAATTTTGGTTGTTAAAGGAGACGTTTTGACCAATCGAGATAATCTGTTACTCTGTGTTAATTTACCAGCAGCTAGTTTCATATTGTCTCATATTGTTTTCTTCTTCTTTTTGTTTATAATGAATCTGGTTTCATTTTACTACTGAATCACATTAGTTCTATTTTACACGAGATTTGGTTCTACTGGAAAGACCAAATATTAGAATTGTGTTCTTCCCTTCTTAGAATCCACTTAATCTCAGTTTTTCTAACCGTTAGAAATTCAATTCCTAAAGAATACGTTCAGTTCGAACCTAACCAGCATAATAGTAATCAGTGCTAAACTATTCAACTAAACCATTAAAATTATCAACGAAAATGAATATCTCAAAAATCTCTAGAAAATAACGCGTCATTCTAAAAAAAATTTCATATTTGACATTCTAGTATTTGCGTATGTATGTATTCATTCTTATCAGACACTTTTTTGATTAATTTGAGTCAATACTGATCTGTAATCAAATTTTTAGCAAGATTAACCAGCAAGCAAATGAAAAAAACAGGAATATAAATATAGTGCGGCAGTCGATTTGAGACTTAACATGAAACGAAGCTAACGGACAAGAAGCGAAATCAAAAGACTAGAAATAATTATAGTAAAGCTGAATTTAAAAATGTAAGAAAATTCAATCTGATAAAGCTAAAGAAATACAAGATACTAAACATTTTCGTCAATAATTTTAAAAGAACAAATAAATATCACATATATATACACTATGATTTTGCATAGAAATTTCTATAGAAACGAAAGACTTATTAACACGTAATAAAAATTTTGAGTGTGATTCAGCGTCACAAATATTATTTATTTGATTAGTAATATAGTTTTAATTTAGAATGTACTATATATTGTTATAATGTGCTATATATATGCTATATATCTTACTATGTCCGTAGGTGTTTTTGTTGTTGTTTCTGTTGTTTTGTTTTTGCCATGACCCAAAGAGGTTTTTATAACAATAAATGTCTATCTATCTATATAGCACAAAATATCAGGCAAATTTTAATTGAGACGATTTGGATAAGCAAGAATAACACTATTCACTGAATACACTCTAATGGTGAAAAAGAAAAATAGCCAATCAAAACCAAATGACCATTTTCACCCCTGATCCTACTTTTTACAGGGTGCAAGCGATACTTGCACTTATCTAGTATGTTTTATGGTAAAAATAGCCAGCTCAGGCAGTGTTCTGAAAGTTTATTAAGTTTTATGTAAAGTTGATAGGTTTGTGACCGCCCATCTGAAAATATTAGTGCATCGACTTAATGAAAAGTTCCAGTTCCGAAGATTTAAATTTATTGTACAAGCAACATAAACAATTGAAGAAAAGAATATTTTTTTTTATTCCAGATGATTATGCACATTTATTTGATTTATTTTTGACAATATAAAAAAGTTATCATCTAGCTACAAAATTCGTCAGGTTCCCTGTTTATAAATAGAGTCTCAGGTGTCTTCTGTTTTTAATCGACTCAGTGAACAGAGAATTTTGTTGTTCCTCTTTCAAGGAACAACAAAGTACTTTATAAGTTTGCCAAAAAAAAAAAAAAAAATAATCAACTTTCCAAAGGACTTTATACAGTTTACGCAGAAAGAGCAGGGCTTAGCACCTTTTTTGCCACTGAAAAAACCAAATATTAGCAATCCAATAACGCTGAAACACACTCTTAAAAAAAGAAACAAGATAAACAACTCAAGAATAAAAACTCCCACATGAAACGTGAAAAATGACTAAAATATTTACACATCTGTCCTCAACTTCCACCTGTACAGTTGGCACGGCCCAATGGTCACAGAAACGGAAAAAAAGTCATACAGGTTAGGTGATCTATAGGAGGTATACAGTGAATTCAGGCATTAATAGCCATTTAATGATTGTCTGTAACACAGCGCCCTTTTTTATTAGGTTTGTTGTTTGGGCGATTTTACTGGAGCAAGAGCAGGTCACATTTTCACAAGGTCACATGACAACGTTCTTCTATCACAATTTACCTTAATAGGTGATGATATGAAACTCGTAGCAACGAAGAACTTGTCTACGGCAAGTCAAGCAAAATTTACGACGATTCCCTAAAAAAAGAAGGAAAATTAGAATTTAACAGCTGGTAATAAACCCAACAGTAATTGTATAAAAGTTTTTGTCAAAACAGTACAATGCTCTCGTCTCAAAGAGCATTTCAACTAGAGTTTGAAACCAGGACTCAAATGTACCCCTAGGTATGGGAGGGATGATCACTGAGGTAACTTTTGTACAATCGCTTTTTTCAGTTTTTCCAGAAGGGTCGCGAGATTGTTCTGTGGACTTAAAGGGCACGGACCTGGCCAAAACTTGAGAGCCCGTGATTCAAAATAAATAAATTACCCTCACTTGAAATTTTCTGGCAAGAACACCTAATTGTCATTTATTTCCCTTCATATAAATTCGAAAATCTTTGGGTTTTTGTACTTATTTTTAAACCTATTTCAAGGCACGAGGAACAACACAGGTATTGTGCCTATAACGCCAGTCCTAATGAGTACCCTAACTAATTGAGTAACTAGTTTTACGCATCAGGTACACTAATTATTTAGGACTCAACATTTGGCATTGATGAAACAACCGTAAATTTTAGCAGTAACATGTTAACTGGCAACTGGCCGATGTCTTTGAAGATGAATTATAAAAATCCTCACATAGTAAATGAGAGGTCTATAAAACCATAGCAAATTATTGATCGAGGCTTATTTCGATTGAACTGAGTCTCTAGAGCTACTGATTTTCAAAATCTGCAAAAGGGAATAATGAGCTATAATAGTTAAAGGAGAATGACCCTTTTAGTCGGAATGAAGTCACGTCTTTGTGGTTTGCGTAAGTTTACGCAAAGATGACAATACGTGTCAGTAGCTTTACTCTAAGAAATCTAATTTTACGATTAATCCCTTCTCAGCCTAAAATTTTGTGAAATGAAGCCTATAGCCTCATGAACCATAAGATTTCACGACGTTATTTTTTTTTCCTAAATAATAATAAGACAAAAAAAACTTAAAAGACTAAAAAAAATTATTTGATTTACTAATTGTAAAACAAGTCTAACAATATATAAAATTATGATTTATAATTTATGCTTACCAAGAGTCATAGTTGACGTTTGAGTGATATTCTACCCTAGTTTTCACTGTAATACGTCAACCATTGAGGTAAGAAAATCAGCTAAGTGATTCCTAATAGTTTATTATATTTATTAAATAGACAAATTTTGCGTGACATTAATATGGTCAAATGGTTTGACAAAAAAAAAGAAAAAAAAGAGGAGTTACTCGATTAGACTTGCAGCTCATTTAAGGTAAGCAAAAGAAGAATTATTTCCCTTGCTGAGAAAAAGGCTCATTCCATTCCATTGCCGAGATTCAACTCTATCCACCGACCGAACTACATTTCTGAAATTTAGTATACATGGTGCAGAATACAAGTACAGTTGCAGACTAGTCGTAAAATCACTTGTTTCAGAGGAAACATATACCTTAACTATAATTTGTACTTTCCAGAAAAAAATTCAAAGGAATTTACTTAAAAAAATATGCACTGTCAATTTAATATACATATACTGATATTTATTCCTTAAAATCTTAATTAATTTTTCATTTCTTAAAGTTATAAAAGTGAAAACATTTAAAAGATTTTTTTTTTCAGTTAAGTGCAAATTCTGTTCTGGCTTTTAGAAAGCATAGGGGTTTAGAATCCTACTCATATTAATTTCTGCTCGTTTTGAGCTTGACTTTGTTATTTATATTAATTTCTGTTTGTTTTGGGTTTAATTTATTTATTGATACTGATTTGTGGTGGTTGTATGCTTGGTAGATTATTTGATATTTTTTTTTGTGTTCAATTGTGGTTTAGTGGAGTTCTTTACTTCTTTTTAAAAAATCTTATTTTGTGGAAAGTTTTTTTTAATTAATTTCTGTTCGTTTTATATTGACATGGTCTTTTTTAGGGAGAAACCCTGAACCTCATCTGAAGTTAAACAAACATCCGTTCCATAAAAAACCTTAAATACCCCCTGGGTATAACTTACAACCCTTGCCCATAATTTGTTTCAACCCCAAAAGCCTTATTATATGATATTTAGTCTATTTTTAATAGAGTATCTACCTCAAAATTTCTATTAGATGCATTTCGGGACGATACGACGTGTGTGTTTGTGGGGGGAGGGGGGTAGCTGCCCTCCAATCGCTTTGACTCTTAAAAAGAGAACTAGAGCGTCTGATTACCAATCCAATGAGCCCCACCCCCGAAGTTTGTATGACCACGCTTTATATAAAACCCTTATGTGTCCCCAGGGCATAAATTAATACTCTTGCCCTGAGGGCTGGGGGGATTTGTTATCCTTCAAGACATAATTTCCAGACCTTTCTGATACGTTGAACAAAATAGCTATATCAAAATTTTGATTGAAAGTGTCTGGAAAAATTATGGAGGGGTCAGAGGCATTTGCCCTCTGATCACTTTCGAATAATAAAAAAGACACTACTCCTCTCAATTTCCAATCGAATGAGCTCTTTTTGAAGCTTCTACGATAAAACTTTTTATAAAAACCTTATATGCCACAAGGGCAGGGCTTACGACCCTATGGGGGAGGGTTGTCATCCTCAAAGACATAATTTCCACACCTTTCAACTACGCTGAACAAAATGATCATATCAAAATGTTGATCGGAAATGGTCGGGGAAATGATGGGCATGGGGGGAGGGTTGATTCTCCCTCCGATTGCTTTCGACAATTAAAAAGGGCAATAGCCTCTCAATTTCCAATCGAATGAGCCATTTTTGAAGTTTTTGCGACAGTGCTTTCTATAAAAACGTTATATGCCCACAGGGCATAACTTACAACCTTAGCCCTGAGGGCTGTGGGGGGGGGGTTGTCATGCTCAAAAACATAATTTCCGGACCCTTCAACTACGTTCAACAAAATGGCTACATCAAAATGTTGATCGGAAGTGTTTGGGGAAATGATGGATGTGGGGGGACATTCGCCCTCCGATCACTTTTGACTATAGGGCACTAGCCCTCTCAATCCCCTATTGAATGAGCCCTTTTTGAAGTTTCTACGACAACACTTTGTATAAAAAACTTATGTGCCCCCTAAACATAACTTACAACCTTTGCCATGGGGGCTGGGGGGGGGGGGGGGTTC
>JAQQPU010002584.1:0-31913 GCA_029168905.1 Artemia sp. Kazakhstan ARC1039
GTAAAGCTATTTTAAAAGGTATAACAATTATTTATTTAACAGAAATCCTCGCTTTCAATTGAACGGAAAAAATATAAGAATTATTTATTTAACAGAAATCCTCGCTTTCAATTGAACGAACACCATGTAAAGAAAAAATGCATAGATCCTATTTTAAATTGACAATACTTATCAAACATCACTTGTGTATTATACAGATCATATACCTCATTACCCCTTTTTAAATGTTAATCAAATAATTCTGATTATAATGTCCGATTTTTTGTCTGCTTTTCAAAATGTTCGTATTTGGAACTCTGTCAGTTAACACTAAGCTGTAAATTGAGTAACTCTCTCGCAATAACAATAGGCTTAGCAGTGATTAAATCTCATTGTCGGCGACAATTCAATCAGATCAGAGTTGTGCAAATGGAAATACCTTTTCGCAAATTGAGTTAGCTTCTGATTCATAGACAAAATATTTGAATTCCTTTTATTCAAATCACCTATCAAGTTATCAAAAAATATATGAACTAGAAATCTGGTCTGTAAATTGTGTCAGAAAAACTTGTCCGTTAAAACTTTATTTTCAACTAATTCATCCGGGGTTTTTCACAAGCAATTCGTACTATCCTCGCTCGTTCAATTTGTGAATCTCATTATCCCTTTTTGCAAAAATGTTACAAAGATATGTATACCATGAACTAGAAATCTGGTAAATTGCGTCAGAACAACTTGTCCTTCATAACACGTTATGCAAGGTCCAGAATAACACAGAAAGGAACATAAAGTAGTACCAGATTATACCCATCAGAAACCAGTCTGGTACAGGGGCCTTGGCAAAGGTCTAATGCCTCGTAGAAGTATTACCTATAGGACCGGTAGAAATGTCTTCCTATAGGACCGGTAGAAATATCTTCTTGCTATATGGCTGCTAGAATTCCAGAGATGTATTCTACTTTTGCTTTCTTTAAAAAAAACTTTCTTTCTTTTAGTTAATTTCTGATTGTTGTTGATAACATATCCAGCATTACCCTAAATATGACGAGGGCTGCAAACCTTCAATTTAAAATGTCAACGATCAACGACGAAGATTTCAATAGTGTACGTTTTATTTCGAATTGACGTCATGTCTGAGGGGTTTTATGATCTTTGTCAAAATTGTCCAAATTTTTTTTTCATAATTACAAACTATTTATTCAATTCAATCTGAATGATAGTTCTTATTTCTGTATCAGCGTCCATTAGCAAACGCTTTCACCAGAAATATCCTTAGAAAACATCTTTTCAAACTTTCGACTAAATTCTTTAACGGTGTAGGATTTTTTAACAATACCCAAATATTGCTTCGGTTTACTGATTTGTTTGCCTTGAACCATAAAGTCTACACTCAAATATAATGAAAAAGCTACTGGTGGCTGCTGAAGCTGACCCGATAGAAGCTTTAACAAATAATCAGAGGGGTCGTGGGTTCAACTCCAATAGAGAGCAACTTTTTATTGGAATTTGTCCTTTCACATTCTTTCTGCAACAGCATAACCCTTCAGCGTTACTTAACAAAATACAAGAAAAAAAGAAACTAAAGAAAGAAAAGCCAAACTACTTCCTATTTTTAGCACTAACGATTTCCAAAAAGAAAAATTTGGCTTGCATTACTTACAGGTCACAGCAGAACTACCCTTATGGTTAGCATTAACCCTTTCAGACCTGAACCAAGAAGGAGTTGCGTAAAAATTCTGAAAATAGCAGAGTGATCCTGGAGGTTCAACTAGAACATATTTATTTTTAAAAAAAATTTATTTCATTCCAAATCCAAACTGTGAATGGTTACCATATGGTCACGTCAGGTATATACAGATACTATTTTAGGTGAAAATTTGTGAAACAGTTGCGATCTGAGTTCAAACACAGTCGAACTTTGCACTTCGAACACATGATTCGACTGGTTCCACCCCTAACGCACTTGTCATAGCGACACCTTCCCTTTTCAGTCGTATCCAGAAAATGCGAGGTCTGGTCAAACCTCATTGATTCCGAAGGCATCCCGTCTCGCGAGGTAGACGTAATGCCCTTCGTCACTAATAAGGATGGTCTTCCAACTCGAGGACTTTGAGATACGCCAGTAAGAACCAACCCACAAGCAATGTCCATTTTGAAGTACAGTAGAGACATATGCTGAACATTGGTCTGCTTACACTGTCGGCGGTGTATCAGCCAGGCGTTGTTCACAGCCATGTCAAAGAAGTAGTACACAATCCTCATATACCATTTTTTCGAGCGAATGTCAGTCCTGTAAAGCCCAGGAACATGTCAGCAAGATCTACACCCCCCCATTGATTTGTTGTAGTCACGGACGATTCGGGGGCGATCAACTTCGACGTATTTCCGTGTTGTGCCATCCCATCTCTGACACTTATCAATTGGGGTGACTGCACAGTATGACGAAGACAAATGGACTGGTTTGAAGTCATACCATTTTACTACCGATACTTCTGAATGTCTTTCAAAACGGAAGTCCACTGACCCTCGTCCTTTCTTCTTCATGTTGGCGTCGGTATCTAGAACAGCGCCCCTCATTCTGTTGCTGCGTATCGTACCACCTGACTCGATGCCATATTCAACCCGAAGCTTGTGAATGAGATCGATGCCAGTATAGAAGTTATCAAAGAACAGCTTGAAGTTCATGAACCTTGGCAGATTTTCTACAAGCCGAAGGACAACGTCAGTACCTTGGCCAAGTTCAGAAATTTCAACAGATCCTTTTCCTGTATATATCTCTATGTCACACACTATTCCGCTGATGCCGGCTCTCGTGAAAACCTTTACACCCCACGAGTGGGGCTTGTCCTTCAAGTACTGTCGAAATCCAATTCTTCCTTTGAACGGGATCATCTGTTCGTCAATACTTTGGATCTCTTCAGGGTCTATTTTTTTTCAGATTCTCCCTGAATGCGTCGTATAGTCTTCTGATCTTGAACAGTTTATCATGACCAGCCTCCCCTTTCGGTATCATTAAGGTGTCATCGCAAATGTGGAAGAAAGATCTCAAGCTGATGAACCTATCTCTGCTCATGGTATCAGCCACCGGGGAATATCGTATTCCATTCTCCCAGTACATTCTCATAGCCGGAAGTTTGAGAATGCTCATAAGCATTTGAACTCCAAGAAATCTGTGCAGCTCTTCAAGAGAAAGTTTCAGAACAAGATTCTTCTTTCTCATGGCATTCAGGTTCGTTTGGTCCACAATGTTTGAAAGAATGTCTTCTGTGATAAACATTCGGAAGAGATCAAGGGGCGTTTGTACCTCGTCATAGTGTGGCATAGAACCCTTCCAGGTAATATCTCGAGGTTCGGGCTCCGTTTTTATCCACTTGTATTCCTTTGCCTCCTTTGCTACCTTCTTTTTTGCTACTGGTTCTGCCGTGACCTGAGGAGCATCAGTTGGAGTTACTAGACCGGCCACTGCTTGGGAAGGAGCATTTTTCTTAACTATTGTAAGGACAAAGGGTTCAGCAGGTGCAATAACTGTTGCTGACTGCATTGCAGAAGAAGTTGCCACTGGTGCTGATGATGTGCTTGAAGAACTGTTTGACGCTGCTGTGTCATTCAAGCCCGGGAGAGGCAAATCGAATTGATCCGTGTCATCGCCATTGTCTAACTCGAACCTGCGAAGCATTGATAAAGGGATGTCGTCTGTGTGGTCAATATCCTCTTCATCACTTCTGTCTTCATTGCCATAACAGTTGAGAGAACGTAGAGGTTGAAATTCTTGATCTGGATTGTCTGGTGCCCAGTTTGGGTCGTCGTCGTCGGACGAGATATCGAGATCTGAATCACAATCAGGTATGAATAAAAGCCTTGCTGCTTCTTCTGCAGTCGTTTTCTTGGTAGCTCTTCTACTTCTTTCCTTGATCAGTTAGGACCAAGGGCTTAGGACCATGACCTCTCATGGAGTCAGAGCTCGTGCTTGGGCCAGCTGAAATGAAATTCAAGGTAAGTACATCACTTAATAATAATAATATAATGCAATAAAATAGGCCATTGGCCTCTACACTTGCTTGAGGCATCACAAAAAATAGCTCTTTTACCCTTGTTGCCAGTAAAAAGGAGGAACAGAAAGAAAATGTGCCTATTCCCGATCATAAAAAGGACTTGCTGCCTCGTTTGCTGTACAAATCTGCCTAGGTGTGGTTTGGCAATGAATACCTGACGTGACCATTTGGTAACCGATCGTTAGCAACCTCGTTTGGGGCTAAACTACAGCTCAGAATTAGACTAGTGATATCTAATTCGAAAGATCGCATTCTTAGCTAGCAAATAATATCATAATCAGGCTCTGAACTTACCAGAAACGTCCAGGTCATCGAGGTCAAAATCTGCACCTTTCCTCTTTTTCGACATTTTATGTTTTGTCTAAACTTGGACGCTCGCTCGACTGCTCGGGTAAAGCCTTGAGGGATAATAAATTCAAACGCGATAGAGCCAAGCAAGCGCTATCTAGTGGAAAAGAAATCACGGTTGTAACTTTGTCGAGTCGAGAGAAAAAAAAATAGGGGGCGAGGGGTATCCGTATGGTGACCACAGGCATGAAAGGGTTAATGTCACAAATAAGCTTGTTGACTCAACACTTGAAACAAAAAGCCTATGCAAAACAAAGAAAATTATGCTAAAAAAAAACAAAGCTTACCTTTGATGACCAAAAATGGACGGTCTCTGATGTTCAGAATCATCTTCCAACTCTCCATTCTGCCGTTGCTTTTTGTTATTCCATACAATAACTTCACTCTTGGATAAGCACCTAAGAGGACGTCTTCTCCTATTTGAAGAGGGGTGTAGTGCACTCCTCTGTGGGTTTCCAGCAAAAGAGCCGTCAAAATGCTCGTTGACAGTAACCTCGACACAATGATACTCAGACTTTTCCTTAAAACAATCTATTTATTAGCACAGGTTCACAAAGAGGACAAAGGGAGATGGGCAGGAATTTTTACCTACAAATGATCCTCTAACGAGGACGTCCACCTAAGAGGACGTCTTCTCCTATTTAAAGAAGGGTGTAGTGCAGTCGACTGTGGGTTTCCAGCAAAAGAGGTTTGTGGGTTTCCTCCTACTAACTAAAGCTATTGCTACTACGCAAGCTAAAAGTATTAAGGTGAAGCTTTCAAGGAATATCTAGGCGGAAGTTAAACTGAACCAAAAAGTTCTAGTGCCATTATTAAGAGTCAAAAGATATTGGAGGGCAAGCAGCTCTCCTCCCAAGTCCATTAACTTTCTAAACAGATCCAGTTACAATTTTGAGACACCCATTTTGTTCAGCACAGTAGAACGGTCCAGTAACTATGTCTCTAGGGATATTGGGTATGTCAACCCCCGACAATTACGTCATTAGCCCATTATGCTTTAAAACTAAATCAAAAGGTACTGTGTGTATGGTTGTCAGTAAGACACCTCAGCAATACATCGAGAACGACTGGCGGTATTAAATTGAAACTTTCGGGGCCAATACTAATGCAACTCCTGCTTTTACAATGTAAATAAATCAAAAGAGTGTAAGTGTATCCAAGTTGTCAAAGAACATAGAAAGATTTTTTTAAGGAATTATATTATGTTTTATTTTTCAGGTCAACTTGAGGAGGTATAAAATTAAATTAAATAATAATATTTGTGTCAGAATTAAACATTAGTGAAAAAGTTTCTCCAACATACAAATAGCAAGCCATACAATGGATTCTTATAGAAAAAATCTTGTAGATATTTTTTTTTTTCATGAAAAAGACTATGTCAACAAAATACGAACAGAAATTAACTTCAAAAACTGTTTCCACAAACAAATTTTTCAAAGAAAAGTAAAGAATTCTATTAAACAAAACACGAGCAGAAATAAAGTAAACTAATATTCCAAGCGTAAAACTACCACAAATCACCATCAATAAATAAATGAAACCCAAAAAGAATAGAAATTACAGTAAATAACCGAGTCAAATTCAAAACGAGTGAAAATTAACATGAGTAGGGCTGATAACCCCCATGCCTTCTCAAGATCAGAACATAATTTGCACTTTATTGAAAACAAAATACATTTTAAACGTTTTCACTTTTTTGACTTCAGTAAAATAAAAAATTTAAAGGTGTAAGGAATAATTATCAGTATGCATATATCAAACTGACAATCCACGGTCTTCTTTTTTTTCTCTTTTTTGTTTAGTAAAGTGTTAGTGGAGTGTTTATGTTTAAAGTGCAAGTGTTCAGTAAGAAGAGGTTCACTTCAACAACTACAAATTTTTAGCCCAAAATGGATCAGAGGCTCCCCTCTCCTCCACGAGACAGATAAAACATTGAGATACAGGAGGGGTGGAGCGATTAATAGAGAAATAGTGATTTAAATAAGTGTCCTATCACAAATATGTAGTTTTTTTTATCTTTTACTGAGAGTAACGAGTGGGGGCTATGCTCTACTTAATGGCTAACCTACAACAAAACTCAAATAAACCAATCTCGGTTGCCCTGCCTATGGACATCAAGTCCGTCAAAGCATATTTTTATCTAAATAAATTTCAAAAATTTTTCCTCCGATTTCTTGTCTTCAACTTTGTATTACTTCTTATCGATGATTAAAATTTATGTTTTCCCTTTTGTTTTCCCTTTTGTTTATGTTTTCCCTTTTTATGTTTTCCATTCGTCACGAAAAAGTCTAACTGTTAGAGCAATAATTAGTCAAGGTTTTTGATACAGTTAATTAAATGATTGTCGTTAAAGTATTCTCGAAAAGTAAAACGGGATTTTTCTTATGCTATATCTATATTAAATTTTTATTTCTTAAAATTCAATGTTTTGTCTAAACAAACTTAGTCCACAGAAAATTATAACTCCTACCATTAATCTCAAAATAAATATAGACTGAAAAATAAAAATCCCAACTGAGTCATTTGGACGTCATCAGTATAATTTGACAAGCGAGATTATTAAGTATTATTTATCTAGCTTAGATGATCGAGAATAAGAATATTCTTTTTTTTGTATTTTTTTTTGCCATGTTGGGTTACCTTCCGTGCACTGCTTGCCGAGCATTTCTTTTTCTTGCCCAAGCTTCGTTTTTCTAATCTTGCTGTTTTGCTCTTTTATTTATCTGTTTCCTGTTTTTCGTGTTGGAGAGCTGGTTATTGTATTCGTTTCAACTAGCAATTACGACTCCATTTGTCTGTAGGGGGCATATTTTCTTGTTGCAATATTCTCTCATATTTATCAGTTGAGATAAAACAAAATTTATTCATTCATTCTTAACAACGTGTTACAGCATTGCATGTCACAGATTACGTTAATAGTTATAGTTGATTGCATAGTTGATATTATCATGAGCAGACTCACAAAGCTGAGTCTAGGCTTAGGCCATACAGGCCCATTACCACCAAGCTCCAGACTTTCGACCACACCCAGATTTGTTTTTTATGGCGGGAGGGGAGAGAAAAGAGGTTAAGATGGCAACGCCAGCTTTAGGTTTGAAGGGTGACAGATTCCTAAAGAATCTGTCACCCTTTAGTTTGACTCCATTTGGAGTCAAACTAAAAGCTGGTCGTCCGCAAACGGGATGAGAAGAGGTCATAAAATGAATTAAAAGAAATTGTAACTTCTTGCAAGGGCCTGAAGAATGAAGATTAGAATAGATTGAACATGAGAAAAAGCCTGCGCAGCTGCATTGGCCTCAGGCGGCATGGTGCTGCAGAAAGTTATTAGTAGTAGTATTAGCGTTAGCAGTAAAATTTGTAGTAGTAGAGGCAATGGACCTTTGTGGACAGAGCCTTGACTCCGTTTTTAAAGTCCCCCCTCCCATATGAATAATAACAATAATAAGAATTAAAAACTATGCAATGTTACTATACAGTAACTAGCAAATAGTAGAATTATGTAACTAGTAGCATAACTAGCAAAGCATAGTTATGTTACTTTTTTTTTTTTTCTAACACATCAGGTTTCTGATTTTTCGGAACAAAAGGTTCCCGTGCAACTGAAACCATTTAACTAAACCCTCGTGCAGCTCAATCCCCGTTTAACTCATCATCCGTTTAACACACCATGTTTAACATAATCCCCGTTTAACTCAATCCCATTCAGCTAAACTCCCATACAAGTCCAACTCTCAACAAACTCAGCCTTCATGCGCCTTAGCCCCATTCAACTCAACCCCCATGCAATTCAACCTCTATTCAACGTAACTCTCGTTTAATTCGGCCCTCTTTTAACCCAACCTTTATGCAACTCAACCCCCATTCACTCAATCTCTGTGCAATTCAAGCCTCATACAACCCAACCACTGTTCTGCCCAACCCTACGTCACTCAACCCTCCTTCAAATTAACCCCATTCAGCTCAACCCACTTTAAATCAACAATACACCTATAAAACGTAATTCAGCCCGTTTTGTCAAAAGCAATAAAAACTGATTCGAATGAAATTGTCTTTATTCGTGGATCTGTTCTTATGTAAGTGTTATTTATGCAGTGTTATGCAGTGTTATTTGTTCTTATGCTTCACTGCAAAAGTATTCTTCCTTCCTCCTCTAAAAAAGCAAAAATTTATCCTCTTGTCTTAAAATTTTCAATTAGCAAAATTTTTCATGCCCAGGACCCGGACATACTTGAATTTTGTCGTTGCAGTAATGAGGTTAAATGGGCTCGAGTCAAACAGGGTTCGATTAAACGAGGATTGAGCTGCATGAGGGTTGAATTTAACGAGGGTTGAGATGAATGGGGGTTGATATAAGCGGGGGTTGAGTTGTATGGGGTTTAGTTAAATGAAGGTGAATTAAAAATGGATTGTGTTTTACAGGGTTTGAGTTTAGTAAGGGTTGAATTGCACAGGGGTTGAGTTGAATGAGGGTTGAGTTGTATGGGGGTTGAGTTGCACAGGGGCTATACTAACAAGTAATATTTAATAATTACCCAGTGTAATTTGTAGTAAATAGTAAAAAATTTGTAACTATGTAACTAGTAATGCATAGTTACTAGCCTAGTTACTCTTGTTACTCTAGTTAATCTTGCTGTTTTTCACTTTTGCACTCTTTTTTCTACGATCGTTAAATTTCTATTATGTTTTGTACAAACAAATTTAAGTTACAAAACGAAGTCACTCATAATAGCTTACAATAATCATTGCATGTTATAAGTTACATTACTACTTATAAGTGATTAAGTAGTTAGATTAAGGTAATGTATCGTTACCATCTGGCTACATTATCGCCGGCACTAACTCATCGAAAATAATTTCCGAAACAACAATGGCCAAGCATGAAAAACGAAAAACGAAGAAATACAGGAAATGTAGAAAAACGAAGAAATGAAATTTTTTCATGAACATGAAAAAACGAAGAAACAACGACGAAAAACGAGATGAATTGCAGTCAGTAAAAAAAAGAAAAATACAAATGTATCAAAAACGAGAACGAGACGAAAAACAAGATGAATTACAGCCAGTAAAAAAAAGAAAAATACAAATGCATCAGCCAAGACCTGCGCTCAACCCTCCTCTAAGCGAAAGAAGAATGGAAAATGCAGATTAAAGTCTACAAGACGATATAAAACGACGAACCTTTAATTTTAGTACAGTTTCATTCAAACTATATTCATTCAAAATCAAGACTATATTTTTTTTGTGCTAATAACTGGTATGTTACCCTGCTCTCCCCCCCCCCTTACATTATTACATTACTATTTTCCGTCATTACAAACATAATCTAGAAAACAAAATTACTTGTAACAGTTTGGTTGTTATCTTATTACTCGTTGACAATTATTTGGGTTTTCAATTATTTGGCAGACAAAAAGTTTTGTTTTCTAGCTCATGGGTATAATCCACTGAAGCAACTTCAGCTTTCTAAGTCAGAAGAACGTCTCCAGCAGCACCTACAAAAAAAAAATAACAGCCCTGAAGTTGCGTTTTAAATCACACCCAAACATATATTCAAGTTTATGCATATCTGTTTTTGTGTGTACATTGAATCGTTCGTACTGAAAACTATTCAAACCGTAGATATTCAACCAACTTTAACAGTCTAAATTCAATAAGAATCTTTGAAGCATCTATAATAACAAATGGTAAGATGGCACTGATGTGGCATATCAAATACGTTATCCATATATAAAATTAAATGTGTGTATATTTTTTTGTGTAGGCATAGGATTATTTGCAGCTGAAAATAAGATAAAATTATCAAGTAGAAAACCTGAAAATTTGAACAAAATAATTTCGGAAATAGACATCAGTCACAGAAATAAAAACCCGAAATCAACACAAATCAGCACAATCAGCACAGAAATGCGCACAGTCAGCACAGAAATGCGCAGAAAATCAGCACAGAAATGCGCACAATCAGCACAGAAATGCGAAGAAAATTAGCACAGAAATGCGAAGCCATGATAAGAATCGTGCAAGGGCTAAAAACCCGAGCTGCCGTTCATAGCAAGCAGAGGGGGGTAACGCGTTTTGGTTATTTCGAATTATTGATAGTAAGATCTTAACCTGTATGAGGTAGTACTGACACTATAAAATGGAATCTTTAGAATCAGAATGGGATACATCATTTTAGCAGGTGTGATTTGCCCTGCGGATATGATCAGCACAATCAGCACAGAAATGCGAAGAAAATTAGCATGACAAGAACTAGATTTAACAAGAAAATGTGGCTTAAGGCATTCAAAATATACAGCTAATTTGGGCTATAAGTTTGCATATTAGGGGAGGTTGGGAGTAAAGCATAACAAATGCAAGTACCTGTCTTAAATGTTCACAACTTACAGGGATGTTTTTTATTTATTACATAGTTCCGAGTTCATTGAGAAGCTTTTAACTGAAAAATGCAAATTGCAGCGTTCTGGAATTTGTCATCACTGTTTACAAAAAAGAGTTTTAATAGCTTTACAGCTATCGCTATTAGTCTATGGAAAGGCTTTTACACAGAAATGTATTTTCTAAGGGGGTGAGGGGAGGAACAAAAACTCCTAAAAGTGCCGAATATGTGTTATTGTACCGAATACTGTTTAATAAAGATTAGGGTAACATTGAAAGTTTTAAATATATTTAAAGGTATCCTTGCCCCTAGAATTGACCCCAACCATAACAGGAAACTATAACTAAATTCTTAGCCTATCTGCAAAAATGATCACAAAATAAAGATTAGGGTAACAATTGAAAGCAAAAATCAGGAGGAAAACAGCCCAATCCCCTATTATCTGTGCAAGTACCTGTCTTAAATGTCCACAACTTACAGCGACGTATTTTTTATTTATTACATAGTTCCGAATTCTTTGAGAAGCTTTTAACTGAAAAATTCATCTTAATACATCGGAAATATCTAGAGAATATGTATGGGACATAATGCATGGGACTACCTAAGTTTGACAGAAATGTAAGCGCCTGCGCAGTCCATTAAAGAAGAGAAGCATTTATTCAAACAGGGTTGAGAAGGATGATGTAAAATGGAGAATTCTACTAACAATTTTATGTAAGGGAGGGCGGCTGTTCCCGGGCGCAGCTTCTAGGAGAGTGCCAAAGTATGGTTTTGTGGTTATGTTGTAGTTTGATCAAGGGGGGCGCAAAAACTGACATTGTCTCCGGGCGATGAAAACTTCTATTTGGAGATGTTAACTTTCCATCTGACCTTATGGTATTTGAGCAAATCATTTTAGCAGGTGTGATTTACACTGCAGATATGAGTTTTATTATCCTTGATTTGTTTACAACACTCCAAACCTTACTGTTTTGACATTTTGATTTTCTTTTTTTTAGAACTTTTATTTCTTTTCTATTTAGTTTTTTGTCCAATATACTTTTCATGGAAAGACAGTGCATTTAAAGAGACAATTTGGTTCTAAGGAGACCCTTTTAATTTTCAACCATAATAAACAGACTATGATAACCTTCAGCAGACAAAACAAAAAATAACAACGGGAAAACGGTCAAGGAATAATCACAAATTTTCACGAAGATTAAAACAATTTTTTTCAGGCCTTATAAAACACTATTACTATGGGCATGGAAAGAATCCAGATGAGAAAGACGACAACAAATAACAGGCTTTTTCTGGATAATGCCAAGGGGTAATTGCAATTTTTTAAAAACAGTTAAACAATCTTTATTAGGCCTCATAAACATTATTATTATTATTATTAGGCCACATTATTATTATGGGCATGGAAATAATTAGGATAACGAATTCAACAAAAAATTACAGGGTTACTTTTTCTTGGATAATGCCAAGGGTTAATCGCACATTTTTTATAAAGAATTAAACAGTTTATATTAGGCCTCATAAACATTATTATTACTGGTATGGAAAGAATTAGGATGACAAATTCAACAAAAAATTACAGGATTACCTTTTTTTACCGCAAAAAATTATATCATTTACATACACTAAGATCATTGTTGGCCCTAAAGTTAGCCGATGAGGGAAGCCACAACCAACAGAAAATCCTGATCAGATTCCATGTTGTATCGTTTTTGAACGCAAAATAAGATTATTTATATATATTTAAAAGTATCCTTGCCCCTAGAATTGACCCCAACCATAACAGGAAACTATAACTAAATTCTTAGCCTATCTGCAAAAATGATCACAAAAATGAACTCATTTACATATATAAGAACATCATCGGCCACAGAGCTGACCCATCAGAGAAAATAAAACAGCCAGTCGTAAAATAGAAAATAGAACACATTACGGGATAAAATACAAGAATATAACTAAAGTGGAGAAATACAGACTAGAATTGGATAGACAACTAAACTAGTAAACTAAATAGCAACTAGAATTGGAATAAGCTAGTATAAGAAGGAACTAGCCTGGAAAAAACTTTCAATTCCAATGATATTGGGGTAGACTCGTCTTAAATCATTTCTAAACGAAGATATACCATGTTTCTGTGTCAAACTACAACAAACCGTGTGTTTTCTTTCCTATTTTTATACTTGTTGATTTATTTTTTTACTGCTTTTTCGCATTTATTTTTTCTGCATTTAAAATATTGGAGATATAACTAAATTCAGACATTCAGACATGCACATTTATGAAAATCGAAAAAGCGTGGAAGGCCAATGTAACTGGAAATGTCGTGAATTTGTGAAGTCAGTAAAAAAAAACAATTGCAACTAAATCATGAATGAAGTTGGAACAAAAAAGGGGGGGGGGGAGAGATATATTGCGTCCATGTAAACTCACACAAGTTGTTCATTCTATTCTCTTTTTTCTACATTCTTATTTGGATAATTATGGGGACCCTTTCGCATAGTCTCATCACCGTAATCCAATTCCAGGCCCTGCGGCAGATTGCTGCAGTTGAGCAAGTTGAGCAATTGTGGCAGATTACTGCAGCTGAGCAATATGCAGTTGAGCAATTGTGGCAGACTGCAGCTGAGATCAAACTCAAGGTTCTGTGTTACCAGGAAAGATCGATCTTACTGCGCCACAAAACAACAAATGTAGAATCGGTTTAGCTACAATTTTTTTTTTTTTGCATAAACCAGAATTTTTTTTTTAAACAACTTTTTATATCTACTCTTATAACAGAACTTCTACTTTCTAGAAATAAAAACACAGGACAAAGGCAGCCAAGATGAAACATATTAGAAAAGATAAACTTACCACGTGGGAAAACTTGAACCGGAAATGATTATGCTTCAAATGCATCAATAATACAACTATAGATCGCCCATCGACACTACACCATGGGCATACGAAGCCAGCCATTGCTTGAGTTTGGACGGAGTGGCCACCAGCGTTATAATAATACAAAACTTTCTTCAGTTTTTGCTCTGAAAAGAATATACCTTGTCCATAGTTACTAGCAGTCTGATTAGAATAATTTTGGGCAACAGTCCAGACTATATCTGATTCAGAAAAAAATATTATAGTAACAAAATTCTTACTTCGTTGCATTCAGAAAGTGCATATTTACCGGTTTTCAAAGGCGTCTCCAGTAATATTGATTCGGAACTCCCCTCCTCCTTTCCCATAATAAAAAGACATAGAAATAGCCTCAACATTATGTTTGTCAATATTTTTATATTTCTTTCCAAATTGTTGATAAAGTTTACATCGATATTGTCGAGTTAGTTGTCGAGAAGAACCAAGCACATAAAGAATGGGAGAGCCAACAAAATAAATGAAATTTCTATTAAGCCTAGCGCTATGTTCGGGCATTAGGGTGAGGTGGACTTAAAGTTTCCAATTAAGCCAGAAACACCTCTAAAAAACTCAATAAATACAAAATTTGTTGTATAATTTGCTGTGATATAAGAATATTATTATTATTCAGTGTAGTTCAGAATAAGACATAGACTAGACAGGTACTAAAATTTTTAAGAAAGATTCATATAGCGTCGAAGAAGTCTCAAACTCATTGAATCTTGAATCTGACTGATGGATGATTCATTGAATCTTAAATATGGTTGACCGAAAATTGACCGATGTTAAACTATTAGAATTTGTCTAACATTGAGTCAAGCGTCTGAATGCCTGCTTGTTTCAATGGTGATACCTATGGTCAAGGCTGTATCCAGGATTTTGGTGATATCCTGGACAGCTTCAATGATCTTGAAGAAAAGATTATATCACAAGCAATCTGATATATTTTAACCATACGAACTTTTTTATTAATAACAAAAACAATAACTATAATAAAATATTTTAATAGCATATAATAGGAAATTAGATCATACAATAGCATATAATATAGAAAAATTTAATAAATGTATAACTAATATTTTATTTAATATAACAGAAATAATAACACAAAAGAGTAAGTCATTTTTCGAAACCATTATATGTTGACATGATAAACATTTTTTGACAGACTATTGATATTTATGACCATATTTAAAGACATTGGTATTTTCTCATCTTTGTCAACAAAGAGTTAATTTTTTGGCGTAACTCCTAAAAACGGAATATAGACGATACAAACGAAATAGCTATATAGACTATATATGATTTCTAAGAAAATCGCAATATCAAAACTCGAGGGGGGGGGGGGGGGTAAATAACCACGAGGTCAAAACAACACAATATAAAAATTTACTTCTAGAAAAAAAACCTAAACAAAGATTTGTCATTTTAGAGCAAGAAGTAATTCTAAATTAATTAAAGCAATAATATTTGATGAACTTTGAAACTCTTGAATTTTGAAACGTTTGAAATTTTTGGAAAAACAAACGATTGCCACTTCCCAACCGCAAAGGGGGCAACTGGCATCGGTTGAGACTTATTTAACTAACAAAAAGGGTGAAGGTGCGAATTCTTCTCTATGACATTGGTCCAGAGGACCCCCCCTCCCTAGAAGAATAAAATGTAGATGCCTCAAACGAATATTTTACAAGTTTTGACACTCCATCCCTCCATAGGGAAAATGCTCTGACTCCTCCTTCATTGGGTCTGACCAGTGTACAGCTGTATTATCTTAAGAATATAGGCTTTATCTGAAACGAACTTAACAATGACGAATACGTCGTTTTATGTAAATAATTGTTAAGTGTGCGAATTTTGCTTTTTTTTTTTTTTTTTTTTTTTGTTCTTGATGTACTCCACTTTTTTTATAGTGGGTAATAAATAAATTATTATTTTTATTATGAGGTGTAATGGCTTTGGAGCATCAAGTTGTACATATTTGGGGAAAAGAACAGATCCACGTTGGAAAAATATTCTATGCTTTCCGAAGAAAGTATTGAAGTAAAGGAACTTAACGCCATAGAAAGGCACCAAAAAAAACGTCAGACCATTCATTTAAAAAATATTTTAAAAAAAGGGTCAAAATAGCTCTCTATAAGATCAATAAATAGTGTCCTCAATGACCCAGCTATGGAGATGTGGGAAGGCTGAATCCTCTCACTCCGGCGAAGTCCCTTGCTGTACACTCAATCTACAAATTGTCTAAGTTTAACAGTAATCGAACATTCGCATCTCCCCTCCCTCCCCTCTGGAATGTTAGCTTCGGCCACACTTTTGACTACATCTTTCTGTTGCTACAAAATATACAGTAGAAATATGTTTAGAGAATAGCTACCTTTATTAATATTTTCTTTATTATCTTCTGTGAGACCATTCTTATCGACACCACCATGTTTTTTCTTCCATTTGAATCGAAGTCGAATATAAGGATTTGATTCCCAAATCATCTTGAAATGAAGAAAATACATTTTTTTTCGAAAAAAGCACAATTCCAATGCACTATGAATACAATCGTTCTTAGTGTATCTATGAACAAAAACCTAGGAATACTTGAAGTCAACCAGGAAACTAATTTCCTCCTAAAGAAATATAGGAGATAAGAAACTCCTCCTCGAGTATGTAAATTTTTCAAAACAAAGATGCACAAAAATCTATTCTGCTTCTTTTTTTGTTATTGTAACCAAGGAGGAATTTACTTTCGGCTCAAATAACGGTTCATAAATTATGTTTAATTTTTCGTTTCCAGGCAGTGTTGTCACTTAATTAAAAAAGAACCTTGTCGCTGGCTGAAAAGTCATTTTTATGGTTTTCTGATCTTGAAAAGACCATTTGTTTCCTCATGAGCAAAAATCTAACAACTGTACGTTTTATTTATTAAACTTTTAAGTAAAGTACTAACCGTTTGTTTTCATTCTCTCAATTTTTTAATTCTTAACTGTAATCAGCAAGGAATTGATTTCAATCAATCAATCAATCACTTATTACCCACAACTAACAAAAAGTAGTATAAGTGGAGTACATAATAATAAAAAAGAAAAACAAAAAAGAACTCAACAAACACTAGCAATTAAATTAAACTAAGAAAAGAACTGTAAAAGACCGTGGTCAGGGCCAAATTTACAAAATGCATCTGTAGAAAGCTTTTTGTGTAGGTCACCGAGCTTTTGAGTTACATCCGTAACATAAAATTTTTTAACTAGATACCGAATTCTAGTCCATGGCGGTAGAGAAAGAAGAAATTTGCAAAATTTGAAATAAGTAACTTTAATCTTTTTTAAATCCTTTAGCTTAAGAACAGAATGAACACCCGAAAAATAAAGCACAGAATGATCAGAAAAAGTCGAGAATAAGCGCTCAAGAGCTCTTCTGTTATATTTTCCACGGTTTGCTACAATTTTTGAATAACTGAACTGAATTTTTCTAACAGAATCAGCAACAATCTGTTTACGAAAGAGAGCTAGAGAATTAGAAAGAGTAATACCAAGCCACCGAAAGGAAGAGACGGAAAGTACGGAAAATTCAGTATATACCAGAGGAGTAGACGAAGACAGATTATAAGATAAGAATTCACACTTGTCAAGATTCAGGGATAGACCAATATTTAGGAAAGACTGAGAAACTAAGGAAACCATCGCAGAAAGAGCAGATTCAGTACGACTAATCAACAGAATGTCATCAGCATAGGCAATGTAAGAAATATCAGTAGAACCGGAAAAATAAGTGCCTGAGATCTTTTCCAGAACAGTAGAAATACAAATTTTGAACAGGGTTGGTGATAAAACACCTCCCTGCCTAACACCACGAAGCACTTTAAAAGTTGTTTCTGGAGAAGATTTCAGGCGGAGGTAAGAATTAGAATACCAAAACCGTAGGAGGTAAATAACCGAAAAATTAACACCAGAAAAAGCCAAAGAAAAGAAAAGCTGGTTATGAACAACAGAATCAAAAGCCTTTGAAAGATCAGGTGTACAGAAATATACGCTTTTACCCTTAGAAGAATTAGAAAGTAGAATAGAAGAAAGGACACGATGAGCATGTTGGCACCCCACACCAGGTCTGAAACCAAGTTGATTTTCACCAAAGAAAGAAATATTTCGAGTTAAATTAGGTAAAAGAATATACTCGAAGACCTTGCTAATATTGCAAGAAACAGAAACTGGACGGTAAGAAGAGCAATCTGTTGGCGGTTTACCTCTTTTTAAAATTGAAGTCACGCTGCCACACAAAAAGCTTTCCGGGACGACAGAAGATGCCAAGCACATTTTAAACAAAAGCGCAAGATGTGACACAAGTTCAGCACATTGGGGAGTTAGATGCATTTTAGAGATACCATCAGCATCAATAGAATTCGACTTAAGATGATTCAAAGCATTCAAAACTTCACAACGCGGTATAGGCAAAACAAAGCGCTGACTTAGAAATCTAGGAACGATTTTAACAAACGCTTCACCAAACTTTCTATGAACAGAATAATTCAAAACGGAGAAAATCTTTGAATAATATGCATGCCAAGAACTTGGTGGAATAGCATTACTACTTACATCAGAATCATCTGTTTTACTTGAATTAATTACTTTCCTCCAATCTTTAGGCGAAGATGGAAAATCAAGCCCTCGGTATCGGACACTTTTTAGATACTTCTTAAATTCTAATTTAGTTTTCTGTTTAATAAGAAAAACATTACCGGACTTAGGCCGACCACAATCTGTCCAAATTTTTAGCCAAAATTTAGCTTTATTTTTACAAGCCTTAAGGTTAGGGTCAAGTAACCAAAGAGGCTTGAGTATTCTTTCGGATTCGCTTTACTGGGACAGAAATTTTTTCAGCTTCTTTCATAGCAGAGAGGATAGAATGATAATATCGGTCTATTTCATATTTAGCATAAATAAAATTCTGACTACACTGCAAAAGCTGATAAGGAACATAAATCGTACTTAGAAGTGAAGCCAATGTTATAAGATAAACAGAAAAATTCGCATCATTCCAATCAGGCTTATAAAACCATTTAGAACGTACACCACGTCTCTTAGAAACACTCCCAGAACAAACAACAGACTTTGATAAACAAAAAGACAGCGGAAGGTGATCAAGATCATTCTCGTCAAAATGAACCGTAACTGGCGAGCAGACGAGAGCTGCAGAACAAATAACGTGATCAATGTCTGATTTACTACCTGAATGGTGAATATACGTATAATCATGGGACTTCCGAACAATTTTATAAGCCGGGAGAGAATCAAAAAGCTGACCATTCCTTACACTATCAGAAACCAGATCGGTATTAAAATCACCAGCAATAACAAAATGCAACCGGTTATCCGATATCTTTTGAATTAAAGTTTTAAGACCGTTACAAGCACAAGAGAAATTCTGAAGTGAACGAATGGAACGATCATTATATGGCAGATACACATTAATTAATACAATATTACCAAGACGCACCGCAAGAAAAGTGTCATCTGATTGGAAAAGCACAGGACTCGCACCAGAAATATTTTTCTTAAAAGCACACGCTAAGCCGCCAGAAGGGCGGCCACGCGTAATTTTAGCTGGATGCACAAAAACAACATGATCACTGCTTCGTCTCAGAAAATTTTCGCTAAAGGCAGTCAGTAAATATTCTTGGAGACAAACAGCGTCGTAATTAACATACAGATCATCAATAAAAAAGTCCTTGCCGCTCGTTCCATTAATATTAAATGAGAATATACTTATGTCCGGATTCATTTCTGAGAATAGACCTTATCAGTGATCTTCTTAATCATAGGGCATCGTAGGCTGTAAGAAGGATGAGATCCTCCACAATTGGCACATTTCGGAGATTCAGTACAACGATCACTGTTCGTAGATAAATGAGGTCCAGCACAACGAGCGCACTTGGGAGTGCTACAAGTGCATGCACTTTCCAAGTGCCCAGGAGAACGACACTTGAAGCAACACTTTGGCAATTGCTTGAACTCATAAACACGGAAGTTTTCATAACCAATCTTCACACCGTTTCGCAGAAATGATCCTTTAGTAATCGCGTCTGCAAATTCAAGCTTAACCGATTTGTTCGTTCCAAATCGACTAGACCCGATTATACCAAACTAGTTCCGTAGCACTTCAAGGTCAAAATCCACCAGGACTTCTCGAATAACACCAGTGTGTTTTTTAGATAAAACTTTCACACTAGAACCAGGTAGAGCTTCCTTTGCTGATTTGCAAAAATCTTCAGCTGCAGATTTCTCAATATTCACCGTCCACCGCTTTTTAGTCGCTCGCACTCTGGACACCAGCTGATGACCAGAAATTGACTCTATTACTGATTTTCGCTTTAGCGGGTCACCATGCTCAGGTGGGGGATCGGAGATCAAAATTATAGTATGCGTATCACACGCAGCAGGTTGGCTAGTCACAGGTATTTGAGGAAAGTTCAGATTGTACGAATCAATCTTGGCAGAAACTAGCGAAATCGCTTGCTCAAGGCTCGTAAGCTTGGCTGTGACGTGTGTAAACGCTGTAGCAGAGATAACAGGGACTTCTGTTGGCCTTTTGATGACAAAACAAGGGAGCTGTTTTCCATCGGCATCACATTTCTTCATAAAGTCTATAATATCTTGCAGGTGACTGAGAATTGCATTAGTGCCCCTTCTGACAGGGGGATCATTTTCATTCACAAAACTCCATAGCTTTGCTTTCTCTGACTTAACAGTTTCCAAATCTTTAAAAAAGTCCACTCCTTTCCGTAAAATAACGGCTTCATCAACACCACTTAAATTTTCAAAAACAAACTTCAACAGCGGTGAATACAAAAGCTCGGAAACGCTCATCTCGTTATAAATTCACTTCAAAAATAATTTAAACCAACACACGCGAAGAACACGTGATGGTCAGGCGACGAGCGCTGAATCATAGTAAATTAAGTTCATTAAAGATAAACTTGCCACACAGGTTTGTTTATAATCCAGGAGAAAGCTATTTTTTCGTATTCATTGATATAATCCTTTGCAATAATAAATTGCGTTCATTATTAACTTATTAACTTATTCATTTCTTTTTTTTGTGTTATGAAGTATTTATTGTTTTTGTTATTTATGTCCCCTATGTTGGCGATTCTTTTTGTGTTATTATTTTTGTTCCATATTTTCTTATCTTTTGTTTTCTTTCAGGATTTGTTGGTCTGGATTTTCTCGGTTCTTGGTCGTTTCACTCATGGTATGGTAAGGTTACTATTCTTTCGCATTCCAAAATTCCGGTTTCCATCCCTTCGGATTGATTATTTTGAATGTCAAGTTTAGGTAGGGAACGGCTGGGTTTTCTTGAGAGTGATTCGATGAAATTACATGATTTGGGGGGAGGGGTACTTCACAGAGATTTTGATGTGGGTGAGTTTCATGAGGTTAATCCTGATTCCCGTTATAAGTTTCTGTGTGATTTGAGTTCTATTAGTTGTCAAAATGAGTTTAATATTTTTCATTTAAATTGTCAAGGGATTGGAAGTTCATACCAGTTTTTGAATGAGTTATGTCTGCAATCAACCCCTCATGTTTTAGCTTTAACGGAGACTTGGTTGAAGAACCATAGTTCTTCTCTGTTAGAGATTGGTAATTATAAGCTGTATATTAAAAATAGAGAGATGCATCAACATGGCGGCTTAGCAATTTACGTGCGTAATGATTTTGAGGTTAAGGTGAGAGATGATATAAGAGTTAATCGAGAAATGGTGTTTGAAAGTATGGTGTTAGAATTGCAGTGTCTTAATTTTAAGTGTTTTATGATTGTCGTTTATAGACCCCCTTCGTATAATATAGGTGAGTTTAGCTCACTTTTAGAAGAGCAATTGGATAAGTTACCAATTTCAACTATACCTTGTTTTATTTGTGGTGATTTCAACTTGGATTTAAGAACTGTGAATAGTAACCTTAGAGCTAGGGAGTTTCTAAACACTATGCTAGGTTATGGACTACAGCCTTCTATTAATATATGTACACGAGTGAGCCATGATTCTGCTACGTTGATTGATAACGTTTACTTAAATACTGGATATAGTAGTGCGAGTGTTATTGTAAATGACGTTTCGGATCATTTCGGTATGTTGGTATCTATTCCTTCTCTTTTGAACCGGCCAAGATCAGAGCGTTCTGAAGTACCGGAAAATTGTTTTCCTGTTATTAATGTACCGAAGTTAAAAAATGAGCTTGGAGGAAAAAATTGTGATTTTTTATATAGTAATGATATGGATGTGAATGATAAATTTACACTTTGGTATTCGATGATTAAGGATACGGTAGTTGCTTGTAGTCAAGTTAGGAAGAAACGTAAGTATTTTGAGTCGCCGAAGAAGCCTTTGTGTTACGAAGAGTATTCTAGTTTCTCTAGCTAGGCGACAGCAATTGTATAAAAAGTCCGCATTAAGTAATAGTATTAGCGATGTAAATATTTATAAAGCGTATAGTAATAAGTTGAATAGTATACTTCGTAAAGCTAAGTTAGATTACCTGAGTGATAGATTTAAAAATGCGGAGGGTAACCCGAGAAAGACTTGGAATGTTATAAATTCTGTTATTAAACCGAATAAGCCTGAAATTGTTTGTAGTCTTGTTGATGGTGAAAATATTCGCCAAACTACTGAACGTATGTGTGAGCACTTTTCTAGTGTAGGGGGCCAGTTAGCGTCGTCTGTTGAGCAGCATGCAAGTGATGGTGATTTTACTCAGTTTTTGCCTGAAAGTAGTGACGTTTCTATGTACTTGCGACCGGTTACTGAAAAAGAATTGTATGATGTGGTAAAAGGTATGCGAAACAGTGCATCCGGGTCAGACTTTATTTCAACAAAGGTTTTCAAGTCAATTTTTCCTGTGATTTCGCAACAAATTTTGTACCTGATTAATGCTAGTTTTAAATGTGGTATATATCCGGAGTGTCTTAAAAGTGCCAGAGTAATACCTTTATTTAAAGGGGGTGATAGGAAAAATGTGAATCATTATCGAACGATATCCCTCCTTTCTGTTATTTCTAGGCTAGTAGAAAAACTTATTAATTCTAGAGTATCTGAGTTTTTGGAGAATATTTCCTTTTTCCATTTTAATCAGTTCGGTTTTCGTAAGGGGATGTCTACCGAACAGGCAGTTTTATTTTTGACGACGTTTGTGCATGATGCTTTGGACCAAGGTTTTAAGGTGGCGTCTATTTTTTTAGATATTGTTAAAGCGTTCGATTCAGTTGACCATGAAATTTTAATTATGAAGCTAGAAAAGTGTGGAATTAGAGGAAATGCGTTGAAGTTATTTGAAACTTTTTTGCGAGGTAGGACCCAGTGCGTTGAAATTTCTAATGTGAGGTCTGGTGAAAGAATGGTTGATTATGGTGTTCCACAGGGTTCTTTTTTAGGTCCGCTTTTATTCTTGGTTTATATTAACGACTTACGATTTTCTGTTTTGGATTTGTTAGATAGTGCACATTCTAATTGTAGGGTGATTATTCCTAGTTTTGCAGATCCTAGATTTTATTAGTAGTAAGATTGCAAGAAATGTTGGAATGATGAGAAGGTTAAAAAATATTTTCCAGGATTCTGTTTTGAGATTGATTTATTTTTCGTTAGATCACCCGTATTTAGTATACTGTGTGAGTATATGGTCTAGCACATTTTCAGTGCATTTGCAGCAGTTACGTGTGATACAAAAAATGGCACTGCGAGTGTTGTCCGGAGATAATCGGAGAACCTCGGTGAGATCCCAATATGTACAGTTAAATATTATCCCTATGTCAGGTCTTGGAAAATTTTACCATGGGTTATTTATGTTTAAATATTTTTCTAATTTGGTTCCCAAGTGTTTTTCAAATTTTTTAAATTTATTTATTTCTGGTGATGATGTACACAATTATCCTACTCGTCATGCTAGAGATATACGGACACCTCAAGTTACTAGTACTAGATCGCTATTTTCAATACGTCATGTGGGGCCAGTTGTTTGGAATAATTTGCCTGTTTCTTTAAAAAGGTCAACGAATCTATGTGAATTCCGTCGGGCCCTTAAAACCCTTTGTCTCCATAGGTATGAATTTGTATGAATTTGTTTAAAGGGTGGTATAGTTGAGTCACTCTCAGGTTAGCCCGGAACCCGTTTTTCTTATATATTTTTACTTTTTTTATTTAATTTTTTTGTTTTGTTTTGTTTATTTATTATTTATGGGATGGCAGCGGGAAGTTTTGGCGTATTAGAAGTATTGATTTTTGGTTATTGCGACCAGGAGCCGAGTGAGTGTAGGATTTTCATTTTTTCTTCTTTTTTTTATTTTTCTTTCTTTCTTCTTTTTCTCTTTTTTCTCTTTAGTATGTTATTATAAGTGTTAATTTTAAGAGGGTTAATACTTCCGAACAAGCGTTAGCTTATGGAAGGTCATTTGTTTTTTTTGTGTTGTGTTGTTTTTGGAATAAACCTTTATCTTATCAATAGGTTTGAATCCAAAACAGGTCTTTTCACCATGAACTCTGAATGAACACAGAACGTTTCATAAGTTGTGTTCGCCAATGTGGTTAGGATTTTCTTTTCTTTCTTCAAAGAAAATGTAAGATATTCATCTGGAATTTCTTGCTTAGTTCGAGAGAAAAGTTGTCCACTTTTTCTAAAAAGTGGATCGCAGTAAAAATTCAAAATTGATTAAAAAAATAACCACCTTGGGAGGATTACCTTGTTTGGGGGTAGTAGTGATAATCTTCTCGTGGTTCCCCTGAGGGTAATGGACATAAATGTTTGCCTACTAATGCTGAATCTTGTCATTGGCTGAAAGTCATTTATATAGTTTTCTGATCTTTAAAATGACAATTTCCTTCCTCGTGAGAGAAAATGCAACCACTGTCAACTTTATTTATTAAGATTTTAAGTAAAGAAACTAACCGTGTGTTCTCATTCATTCAATTTTTAATTCGTAGGAGTAATCAGCAAGGAATTGATTTTAAACTCACAAAATGTTTCATAAGTTGCGATTATCTTTGAGGTTAGGAGCGACCAACAGTACAAATCCAGCATTATCTTCTTATTTTTCCCTACACGAACTAAAGGTTTCCTAAAGAGATGTTATAGTTTGAAGAGGTTTATATAAATGTATCGCTATAAATCTTAGCACTAACTATAAAGGCGTCTATATGGCTTTCAGGTCTTGAAGATGATGACTTGTTTTCTCTTCAGGAAATATTTTATTTCTACAAATTCCATTTTTCAAGTTTTTAATTGTTAGGAATTTGACGATTGTTCATTTCTTTTTATATTGAGTTTGTTAATGCAACCAATAGAAAATTATTCCAAATTAGAAGAACAGTTAATTGGCTGTGTTCCCTCTTAGCACTTAGAAACAACCTAGATACTTAAAACCCGCTATAATCGATAGTGCAGTGGTCAGATTTCCCATTACCCTACCCTACCAAGACCCTACCAAAATCAAGCCCTCAAGTTTTGGATCATTATTATTGAGCGATGTCGGCCCAGAATGTACTTACTGCCACAAAACAACTGAAAGTTCTATTTCTTTTCTAGATTTTTCTATAAAGAATAGAAAAATACACGCCTACTGTAGAGGTATGAGTACTGATTTAGTACTCGCTGCAAAGACTCACGACCTTAATCAAACACTTTTCAAATATAAATGTCAGGCGTGTAATAAAAGGCAAGGTGTCTAACTATAGCTCAAATTGCAAGAGCTAAGCGACCCTCTCGGCCCAACGTGAATCCTACATCAACAATAAATCCCAATGGGCACCTTGAGCCCAAGCTCCGTCAACCTAACAGCTGTCTTGCAGATTTGTCCTACTGTCAATGCAATTATTCGTCCTGGTGCAGAAAAACAAAATTAAGAGAGGAATATAAAAAATAACTCAGTAATCTTTGGATTGCCAGAGTCCTCAACAATTTCGGATTCTGCACAAGCAATCAACCTCACAGCCGTCCGACATGGTAGACCAAAAGACGAGTGGTAACATCCCACACTACTTGTGAAATTAAGGAAAGACTCCTCTGAAACTAAAAGGAAGCGTCAAATCATCCTTAAATTAGCACCGCGCCTCCGAGCATCTAGCGATGAATACACCCGAACCAAGCTTTACATAAATCCGGACATAATTTCCATGCAGAGAGGAGCCCTAGGAGGAATTTGTCTGTCGAAAAGAAATGGTCAGAACCAACCTGACTTTCTCTCTAATCAAACACGAAAGGACTACAAAACAACAATTAGAGCTCAACAAGGTACTAACTGACTCGAGACCAAATGGCTAAAATCCAGAGAGAAAAAGAATACTCCATCTAAATGCAGACTCCCTTCCAAATAAACTTGAGGAACTGAAGCATCTAATTTCCCTGGGAACCCCACACATTGTTGGAATCATAGAAGTTAAACCCAAAATAGCTACCACCCAACCACGCTTCCTGGATTTTCAATTCCAGCCTACACAAATCGCTCCATAAATCTTGAAGATAAAAATAGGAGAGGAAATTATGCTACACTAATGAAAATTGCAACATAGCTAATGTTAATGAAAAAAACAAAAGGATTAGAGGATATATGGCTACAGCTAACCCAGAGAAATAAAAAACGATAAACATTGGAATTATATACAGAAGCCCTTCAAGCACCCTTAAAAATGATGATCTTCTTCCCTCACAAATTTACGAACACTGCAGACCAAATCCTACTAGCATCATAATGAGTGATTTCAACCACCCTCTGATTGATTCGAATACACAGCATACACAAGAATCACTTTGGTCACCACCCCCCAAAAAAATTCTAAAAGCAATAAATGACAACTATCTCGACCAGCTTGTAAAGCAGCCAACTCAAATTCGGGGAAAAGATAAACCAACAACACTTGATCTAGTTCTGTGCAACAATCGCTCAGAAATTGAAATAATCATAATTGAGGTGCTTCTGGGCAAGTCGAATCATGCTACTAATATGTTGAACTGAAATCCGAAAACAAAACAGAAATACAACAATGAAAATAAACTTGATTATATAAAGCAGACTATATATCAATGCATGAGGCTCTGAGCGAAGTGGATTGGCCTAGAGAATTTAAAAATCTTGAGATGGCAGAGGAGATGTATGAGTTATTTTGTGATAAAAATCCGGAAATAAGAGAAAACTTTGTGGCAGCTAAAATAAAGCACACAAGACTCGCAATAAACCAAGAATCTGTAGAGCTAATCAAAAGAAAGCAGCAGGCTTGGAGAAAGTTCGCCACAGCTCATGCCAACATAAACTATAAGCTATTCTGCCACTTAAGAAATAAAGGAAGAAAACTAACACGTTATTTTGAAGCTCAAAGAACAAGTCACCAAAACTATAAAAGAAAATCCCAAGGCTTTCTGGAATTATGTGAGTTCCAAGCATACTTTATCTAGAAAAACACTGGAAGATCCCACTGAAAAAGCCAATCTTTTAGTTATAATTTTGCACCAGTTTTTACACCGAAATCGGAGGATAGAAGCAAATTAGCACGACTAGAGGAAGAAAATGTTGGGTTCCCAGTGACAGATTTTGATGAAGAAGCCATCTACCAAAAACTTAAAAAGCTAAACACAAATAAATCGGAAGGTCCAGACGGCAAAGACCCTCCCATTTTGAAAGAACTTGCAGCACGAGTCACAAGACCCTTATCACTCATCTTTATGGCATCTATAGATACAGTTTCAATGTATCTATAGATGCCATAAAGATAAGAGATAGGGCCTTGTGACTTGTGCTACAAGTACACCCTCGCATTCTTAAAGAACTTGCAGCACAAGACCCTTATCACTCATCTTTATGGGATCTATAGATACAGTTTCAAATTATCTATAGATGCAATAAAGATTAGATATAGGGTCTTGTGCTGCAAGTACACCCTCACATTCTTTAAGAACTTGCAGCACAAGTCACAAGACCCTTATCGCCCATCTTTATGGCATCTATTGATACAGGAAAACTCCCCTTTATCTAAAAAAAGGCAATTATCACCCCAATCTTCAAGAAAGGTCCATAGTCAACTACATGCCCATAAGGTTACATGCATCACTTGTAAAATCCTCGAGTCCGTCATAGCAGACAGATTACTAGAATATTTTCTAACCGAAAAATTAATAAACAAAAGGCAGTTAGGATTCCTAAGACATAGGTCAGCGACTTCTAGTTACAAACACCTTGAGACTAAACAATCGACAAAGGCATATGAGTCGAACACAATATACCTTGATCTTAGTAAACCCTTCGATAAATCTTCTGATTCAAAGCTCCTTCACAAGTTAAGAAACCTTGGGATTGCGGGCAAAGCTCTTGGCTGGATCATGAGCTTTCTGGCAGTCAGAAGTCAGAGGGTGAAAGTAGATGGCCACATTAGTACAGTTGTGACAAAAGTATCTAGCGGTATTCCACAAGATGGCGTCATCAGGCCCCTGCTCGTCAGTCTTTTTGCAAATGACCTGCCTGACAATATAACTCAGATATCGCACTCTATGCTGACGATACAAAGCTTTTTAGACCTATCACATGCATAAATGATATTCAAGAACTAAAGACCAACCTGAACAAGATAGCCATGAATGAGAACGTGGGAAATGAAGTTCAACACAAAAAAAAAGATCCCACCTCTGCCTTGGACTGCAGAATTTCAGGTCTGCCTATAGCTTTAGCACCAGTCTATTACCAAAAACACTTTTTGAGCGGGACCTTGGGGTAATAATAGACAGTGCGCTAAAAACTGCAGACTATACGATCCAGAGCTTTTTTCAACTCTTATTTAATTCTCTTGTTTGGCCTATCATTGGATACAGTCATATTAATTGGATATTACTTATTGGATAATACTTATTGTAGTATTGTAAATGAGGTCCATACTTTCTAAAAAAAAAAAGTTTTCATATCTTTCTATTAATATGACAGATATTTCAAAAACTGCTTGAATAAGTCCTTGTATTCCAAACTAATTAAGATCCCGAAAAAAGCAACAGTTATGCCTATAACGTTGACTTACATTGCCAGCTCTGCTTTCAATTGATGAATCATGAAGAGGGAAATGATACTCAGCATCCGCAGAAAAGGCCAGAGCAAACGGCTTAAATAAAGCCTTGTATGATAGAAGACGAGGTCGCTTTGGTTCAGATCCTACAAGTAAAAATGAAAATTAACAAAATTGAAGAGATACAATAATGTTTTAAGTTTGACTTTTTATTGTGTTTTAGGAAAAAAGCTTAAATAAAACGAACAGAAATATAATAAACAATCAATGCAAACAAACATACAGTAGATACCAATATAAATGAATAAAAAAAATCTTAAAACGATTGAAACTTAAATTGAATATGCAAATGGAGCTTGAAACGAGCAAAAATAACTACAAACAAGAGTTTGGGTATCGCCTCCTCTCGCTGTAAAAGTCTTAAATCTACTGCGTCATTGGCGCTTTACTGAAAACGAATTATATTACAAATATTTTCTTATCCAGTTCTTACAACACTGAAAATGAAAATAAAAACTACAGTGAAAAAAATCTAGAACGGATAGATCTTTCAACAATTAATATCATTATATATCAAATATTCAATTTGATTTTGTTCATACTTTCCAAGACTGTCCAAGACACATATAGTTTTCAGTAAAGCGCCAATGATGCAGTAGGTTTTAGACTTTTGCCGTGAGAGAAGGAGGCAATACCCTACCTCTTGTTTGTACGGTATTTATTTTTGTTCGTTTCAAGCTTGATTTGCATATTCAATCTATGTTTCACTCGTTTTAAGATTTATTTATTGAATTAAAGTTTGAATTAAAGTTATCAAGTATTTTGCAGTAGGTTGCATAAGTTGCATCAAGACATGGCTAATTGTAGACAGAGAAAAGCCAAGACAGATAGTCCAAGTAATTGAGAGGCAAATGCTTAAATGGCTGGGGCACGGGTAAATGGCAGGAGTGTGCATGACTCTCTTATTGGACACATACTTGTTTGTTAGTTTTGTCTGCCTAGAGTCTCAGGCATGCTAACCAAGAATTTAAAATCGACATATAGTTTTCAGTAAAGCGCCAATGATGCAGTAGGTTTTAGACTTTTGCAGTGAGAGAAGGAGGCGATACCCTACCTTTTGCCATTGAAGCCTTTTGCCTTTTTTCGTTTTAAGCTTGATTTGCATATTCAATTTAAGCATTACTCCCTTTAAGATTTATTTATTCATTTATATTATTGCTTGTTATATTTTTTTTGCTATGATTGTTTATTTAATTTCTGTTCATTTTGGGTTTCATTTATACTTAAATGGCAAAATATTTTTTTTCGTTTTAAGCTTGATTTGCATTTTCAATTTAAGCATTACTCGCTTTAAGATTTATTTATTCATTTATATTATTGCTTGTTGTATGTTTTTTTGCTAATGATTATTTATTTAATTTTTGTTCGTTTTGGGTTTCGTTTATTCTTTAATAGTAATTTCTGGTCGTTTTGGGTTCGAATTTTAACAGGTATTTCTATCTGCTGATCTTAAGTTTAAAATGGCCTTTACTTTTCTTTGAAAAACTGCTTTTACGGAATTTTCAACTATGAAAATTTCAACTATAAATTTTTTAACTATGCTTCCGGGGGTTTAACCCCGGAAGCATAGTTATTTGGCCTTTAAACTTTTTTGAACAAAATGGCAATCTCAAAATTTTGATTGGATACCCTGTGAAAAAGTGGGGAGTGGGCTAGTTGCCTATTGATCACTTTTGACTCTTCAAAAAGAACTAGAAGTTTCAATTTCCGATCAAATGAGCCCCCTCCAAAGTTAATACGACCACCCCTTCCACAAAAACCTTACAAGCTAATTACAAGCGACTTACATAAGTTACAATCCTTGCCCCGGGGGCTATGGAGAATTCCCCCCCCCCCTAAGTTATAGTACTGTTTTTTGGACTATTCTGAACAAAATGGCTATTTCAAAATTTAGATTCAATATTTGAGTACCCTCCAAAGTTTATACGACCACCTCTTCCATTATAACCTTATATGACCCCTCAGCATAAGTTACAGCCCCTCCCCCGAGATCGGGGGGGGGGATATGTTGACCTCAAAGTTTTTCTTATCTGATCGTTGGACTACTTAAAACAAACTGGTAATCTCAAAATTCTGATCGGATGCATTTGGAAAAAACTGTATGTGTGTGTGTGTGTGTGGGGTAGATGCCTTCCGATCCCTTTTGACTCATAAAAAGAAACAATAACTTTCAATTTCCAATAAAATGAACCACTTCTGAAGTTTATACGATGTCTCCTTAGATAAAAACCTTATATATCCCGGGGCATAACTTAAAACACTTGCCCTTGGACTCTACGGGTTTGTGCCGACCTACGAGTTTTTATTATCTGATGTATGAACTATTTTTAACAAAATGGCTACCTCAAAATTTTTATCGTATGTGCTTGGAGAAAAAAGGGCTCTTTTTTTCCTATTAATCAGACACGAATCTAATAAAAAAAAACCTCCTGAATAAGATATTATATGTTGAAAGATGAGGATGCTTTAGCTCAGATCCTAGAAGCAAAAATTAAAATTAAGAAATCAAACAGAGTAACTTGAGTGTTTAATATTTTATCACTTAAAACTATTTATAATTTGAAACCGTATACCATATATCGGTGTATGTGCCCACTTTCAAATTCATGTTATAGTGGTGAATGTGTTCATGGAAAAGGTACAATTGATGAATGGTGTTGTTCATGGAAATGCAAGTTTTGTCCAAAGGATTTTACTTTCACACCGTTTATTTCAAAGTTTGCTCAAAAAGTAACTTTTTTTCCCATAATCTTTTATTCTCTTTGCTTTTTTTTTAAATTAGACAGAAATCTAACAAAAAGACTTGACCAAGGCCTTATCAAACAGTTCGTGGTAACGAACTGTAAGTAAGGAGCGACCCGGCTCAATGGTAACCGAAACTCTAAAAAACGGAATTTTGATACCAATAGATTCATCAAAAGAATCAGATTTTAATTCTGATTTCAAATATATAAGTTTCATCAAGTTTAATTTTACCTATAAAAAGTTACGCGCCTGAGAAAATTTGGCTGATTTTCTAAAAAAGGGGGAAAGACCACCTAAAAGTTATAGAACCTTAATGAAAATCACACCATCATATTCAGCGTATCAGAGAACCCTACTGTAGAGGTTTCCAGCTCCTATCTACAAAAATGTGAAATTTTCCATTTTTTGCCAGAAGAAAGATCACGGATGCGTGTTTATTTGTTTTTGT
>JAQQPU010002584.1:36913-50774 GCA_029168905.1 Artemia sp. Kazakhstan ARC1039
TGGACATAAAACTTGGACATAAAAATAATATTTTTATCATCCTTGGCATACGAAACCATCCGGGTTTCAATATCCAGCTCCCTATGAAAGGTCTTCTTAGATTGTAAAACTGCATCGTGTTCGGAACAGTTAATAGCACTCTTGACGATCATATCAAGTTTTACACCTTCTATGAGTGATCAACTCAAAAAGTTCAGAACAGGGCTAAACACCAACTTTTCAGCCATCTTATTTCACTCGTAAGCAGCCACAATCCAAATCGTAATCCATAAGTCCAGAGACGGTTGTTTGACCAGTAATGTAATGGTGACGTCACAGAGTAGCAATAATAATTTTATTTAGGTCAGGACCTATAATCCTTTGCCAGAGATTGCAAAATCTGATACATAGGGATTAAATTCACATATAAACCTTACTGGTTTGTTAATCGAATATCCAATTCGATTAAAGGGTTTAAACTTTGCGCTTTAAAGACCTCTCCCCTCAACCACCATTATAATTGACCAAAAGTTTTGACTTTGTAAAATAAATTTAGAAGAAATGAAGGAAACTGCTTTGCGATGTAATTTTTGCCATATTTTTTTTATCAAGTTCATGTTTTACATTAAATATTTTCTGATAATTCAACTGATAAAAAATTAGTTTCTTACAGTTCAAATTATTCAATATATGATTCCCCTTTACCAAAATAATTCCTTGAATTTCTTGATTTGAGGGGCCGAACCAGGTCACTCCTTAACTAAATAAGAATGCTATATCCTTGCAGCGGCTTTTTTTTGCCTATGAAGGAAAATTTCATCTGAAGGAGTGTATTAATAGACACAACAACCAAGCCTTAGGATTGGCCCCTATATCAAAACTTACTAAGGCAAATCTATCCATATTGCGTGAAATTCAATATATTTTGCGATAAAACAAAACATAGAAAACAGTAATATGACTGATCCTAACCCTATTCAATTCACATTAATTTTTAAGATTTTCATTATGTAAACAAGACCAGATATGTACCCAGGATCAATCCGTGAAGGGGGTCATAGGATTCTCCCAAACATGGGGGAAAACATTTGTTTAGGCTACCATCTTTCGTCACTCCAAGAGGGAGGGAGGGGTGTGTGTTGTCACTTTTCTCCATTGCTTGTTTTATGGAACTGATTCGTTTGGCAAGTGATTTTCCAACATAGGCCATTAATGATTATTACAGTGTTCTTTTTAAGTCTAGGTCACATTAAAAGTTAATCCTTTAATAGAAGGATTTTTCTAAAAAAAAAATTTTCTAATAAAAAAAACATAGAAAAAGGGGAATACCTCCTCGGAAGAATTTCTTGCAGAGATTTCGATTTTCAACTGTCTCTCCTCAACTAGAAAAAGGGAGCAATTAAAAAAAGTACTTTGAAACAAAAGTTAGAAAAATTAACAATAATTATTATCATCAACAAAAACATTACTACCAATGCAGCGTAGAAAGATTCTAAATACAACATCACCCACTGTAACCAGTCATAACACCATCAAAATGTCATACCGGAGGTTTTGAACTGTCATATTCCAAAAGAAAATATAACACTCTCTAAATACCCGGTAAAAAATTATTTTGAAGGGTTAAAAATGCATTTTTTTTCAATCTATTTTTTCTTTTTCATTAAGCAGTGTTGTTCTGATTACTTATATTTTGTGCATGTATTGAGTACTCCTCCAAGCACCTTTCTGAGTAATATGCAACGTTTCAAAACTTCTTAATCGCTCAAGTGTTCCCGTTGTAGATGTTGTAGGTATTTCCAATTTTACTATTTTGACAAAAACACCGCGCAGAGACAATACTTTCTTTTTCAGTAAGGAGAAATAACAACTGTAAAATAGTAAAAAAAACTTCATAAAGACTAGGTCGTATTTTAAGTCTTAAAAAAACAAGGACATCAAACTCAAATAGCTTTAGCCTCTCATGACTCATGTTGGGTCTATTTATGACTGATAATCACGAATTTTTCTTTTCAAAATTATGAAGCTTTTAGGGAAGTACCAAATTTTCATCAGTGTTGCCGCGTTGAATCGTGTAAATGAATAAACGAATCTAATTAGTTAAATTTGACAACGCTTTGCGGTCTTAGAAATTCAAATACTAACAATCTGTTGATTCCCAAAAATAATCAATCTTCAAAAGAAAGTTACGCCTTCTGGAGCTATTTGGTACCAAATCATTTAGCTTCATAATAATAAAAATAACTTTTATTCCTCAAAACCCTAGAGCCATGGCAATGCAAAATTCAATTCCAATTAAATCCGACTCCATAAACAAAAACATTACATAGCTAAACTACAAAATTCAATAGATCATACTACTGTTTTATCTACTGTCACTGACTCAAATTCAGGGCGTCGGATATTATAAAAGTTTATGACACTTTATGAGAAAAAATTAGCAAGAGCCGCTGAAAAACTAAGGCCACATTCCCCAGCTGATTTGAATTTTTGTTCGATCATAGTGTTAGTTTATGTATATAATTTTTTTCTTTTTATTTTAACTCCTTTTTCCTAAGTGTTCCCATTTTTAAAAAACTATTAGTAATATTAGCGGTAGTTTAACAAATTACCCACATATGAATAGAGAGTACACTTTCAAAAAAATATGAATGACATCAAATAAGATGATCGGGATAGAAAAATGCGGCACAAGAAAAATAAATTAATTCGGGGAAATAATGCACACTACTTAACACGGAAGTCTAGGACAGTAATTTTTTTTTTTGTTTCTTTCTTGCTCCCATCTACGTTCGTAGCTTTTAGAACACAAGTGTCTCCATGCAGCGTTTTCTGAATACGGGTTAGAACTGGTAGACCAATCGTCCACCAAGTATAATTTGGTTTATTCCTTCCCAGTCCACAAAATCTAAAAATGCATAAAAAACACAAACTTTTTCGCTTTTGAAGCGGCAAAAATACCTTGTTCACAGAAAATAAGTTGACCCAAAGGCTTTTATATAAACAGCGGTTCTAAGCTTATATAAAAGATCTCATATATCCAGTGGTGCAAATTCGTCACAGTGCTAAGCCACCTGAGTCACATTCTACACTAATCAGAGGCCTTCAGTCTTTCTCATACCATCTTGTGTGCTATGCAGTAGAAATGTCCCTGGAATACCATCTTTCACCATGGGAACATGTTCTTCCATTTAAGCCGCATACCCAAGTCACCTCAGCGGCTTTTCATATATCAATGATAGTAACGCAATTACTAGCATGGCGAGCATCATATATAGTACAGTCAATTTAAGGTTTAACTTCAAACAAATTGCAACATTTTTTATTTTGGTACCATTCGAACCCGAAACAAAATCGTCTACAACATAAAAAATCAGCCAAAATCGGACGAGGGGAAATTGACCGTTTTTCGTCTTTTCTTCTAAAATGACGACTTTTTAAAGAAACTTAATTTGCGCGTATAGAAAGTCGGTAATGGGTAAATCTGGTATGTAGATCATGAATATGCACTTGTTTTTGTTTTGAACGTTCAAGTTCAGCCCCCCTCCCGCCCCTAAATCATGCGTCAATATAGGTCTGAGAGCAACATTACGCGAAGTTGAATTTATACAGAAAATTTTTTACTGTTAATGCAGAAAAGAAGTTGTGTCCAGGATAATTTAATCCCCCCATCCCCAATCCTAAACGTGGCCACCCCAATTTTTTTAAATCCAATAAGCAACTTCTTACAACTAGCTAAATCATCCATTTTATTTATTTATTTTTAATCCCAGATAATTTGAAATTGCAAAAGGACTGGAGATTTATTACATTTATTTAATTAATCGGTCTTCTTCATCTTCAGTTTGGACCTGAGATTTGGAACATTAGTTCCTTTGCAAGATTTGCAAACAATGTCAGATTTGATGCCATTCTGATGACAGCCACACCGGTAACTACCACGGGATCCATTATAGCCACACTTCACGAGGGTGAGAATTAATTTTGGTGCCACTGGAAGATCCGTGAGGAAACGGTACAGCATGCCGTTCTAGAGTCTCTATCCCCAATTATCAGGTTCAAAGGCATAGCTCTGAAGCCCAATCCAATTTTGTACTTTAAGATATGTTCGGAAACAGTGAAATTTCGCTGCTGCTGAAGTAGAAGGTAGATCTTGGGGATGGACGGAAGTTGTAGATGTTGCTACTTTTTGCTGAAGGTGTCGGTGTCGTTAACTGTCAAGATAATCAGTAGATTATCCACCGTACAATATAAAAGTGCAACCTCTCCCGCTGCTCTAATTTCTTCTTTTGAAGCATCAATTAGAGGAAACATTGAAACATTTTTCTTATGCTGTTCTTCTGTTCTTTGTCTCTCAGCCATTTAAGCACAATCTCTTTGCCGAGTCCATGTGGATGGGAGATTGTGTCGCAGCCAAGAATTGCATGAGCAAAAGGAAGCAGTTTGCATGTTTCAGTCCCAATCTTCTTAACAATGGCTTCTATGTCCCAAGTTGCACCTGAAGTGGTTGCTTTAGGCTCTGTGTACAGGTAGACTTTGTAGGGCTCAGGAATACAATAATAAAGTAACAGCATCGACAAGTCGGTATCGTCACCGATAACTAAAGTATCCTAAGTCTTCGAACACTCAACCACTGAAAGCACAATAAGCAAGTCAGCATCAGCTGTATCTTGGATGGTTCTTAGACCTTTGCCTCAAAAATAATCAGAAAGTACACTGACGAAACAGGCCTACTCTTTTTGGACGAAAGAAATTCCTCGTTTTTGGTGGTTAGTCTCATTTGTGGGCTAAACAGTACTTCCCGTCCAGTGACACGGTTTCACTTAAGACGAGTCATCTTTCGTCGAAGCACCTCTGTCCTAGGCATCCAAGACAATAATGGCGTCTAGACATTTGGATGAAACGTATTTCCAGTATCGGTCTATGATCTCCTAATATGTTTCTTTCGTCGCCCAGGGAATCCTGTAAAGCAAAGCGCCCCTGTCCAAGACGTAGATACAAGTCAGATTAAACATTTCCCCAATAGTATCAGTTTCTCAAAGTCGCTTGACAGCTTTTGCTAGCTCTGGTTTATTTGGCTTTCGGAATGTGCTAGAATCAGCAAAAGCGACACAGGATAGGAGCAAAGTTCATACTAAGTGAAGATACAGTGAAATATATATGGAACTTCAGGTCCAGACTCTAGAGCTTTGCTGTTGACTCTTCCTACGACACCTTTATTATGACCGCTCATGTTTTTTCCGCCGTCTGTGATGATGTTCATTAATTTATCCCAGCTCAAGCCGCATGAAACCAGATCTTGTTGCAAGTGATGAAATAAATCCTCCCCCTTTGTAGTTCCATTAAGACCGCATGTTTTAAATAACTCCTCATATTCACGAAAGTTTGCGTCAATCCCTCAATACAAATATTAGGAATTGTGCCGTATCCCACACGTCCGTTTCGTCCATCGCAAGAGAGAAATACGTAAAAGACTGCGCTTCATCCTTAAGTTGTTCACACAAGTTAGCACCCAAGTCTTCGATACGGCTGGTACAAGTTCTAGCAGAGGGATTAAAGTTTTCAAAAACATTTTTCTGTTCCGGGCATACTTCCTCGACAATAGCTAAGACACTCTTTGACAACTTCGCTGTCATTAAATGGGTGACCATGATTTGCTGTTACTTCTCCCAATTTGTAGCTGGCATGTACAGCTGATTTGCTTTTATCTGTCTCAGCATTAAAGATTTTCTGCTGATTTTTGAGTGACGATTTATTTTTAATGATTGGGTTTTTCTGAGATTCACCTCCGAGACAGTCAAATTTAGTTTTGTGCTCAATATCGTAATGTCACTTCAAGTTATATTCCTTTACTACGGAAATACTCTTTTGACAGATTAAACAACAAGGTTTTTTTTAACCTCAATAAAAAAAAAATATAAGTTTGTCCATGCTTCATTAAATCCGTCTTTTATCAACGATCTTTCTTTTTTAGAAGCCATCATGGATGTGCAAAAATAAGGAATAAAATATAGGCCTATGTATATCTATTTGTTTTTACGATACCCACCACCCAGTTTATCCCTGCCTCTTTAGCATTGCTCCGGTTCTGACTGATTGTCTTGTTGTTTGCTATAGCAAAGTACTTGATGCAGACAAAAGTCACATACACTGGCAATTAGTTACAAGTAGTTGGGGTTTCAGTCGCAATCAGTCACAGTCGCAGCATGAAAAATTCACAATAGCAGTAGTACTAATTGCATAAGTAGTATTTGTAGTAGCCTTTTGACAACATGTATGCATAGAGTGCATTTTGACTTCGTTCAATATACAGTGCAATATCACCTAATAATTTCACCTCAATGTCCTTAGCCATCCCAGATATACTGCAGATGTGCCATTTTAATATCCATATTTAGTTATAAATCCCCTCAACAGGTTCTGAAATATCAACTTCTGTTCCTAAGATGTTGTAATATGCCCTTATTGCAAACTTGGATGGACATAGTGATGTATCTCAATGTAGAAAGAATAAAATTGTCGTCGCTTAAAGGAAGATCGATCATAAAAAGAAAGAGAACGTTGGCTTTACCGAGACGGTTTCCGACCATGACAGATTCCATGGTAACTTCAACCTGGTCTAGGTTACTTGAGATGCCATGACGTAATCCAAAGACTATCTAAGTTTGAAATATTATCTTTTTCGAATTCTGGATGACGAAGATCATAACACATATAAAATGACAGAATCGTTTGACTTTCTACAGATGATTCGGATTCTTCCAGCTGTGTTTATCTCCTCAGCGGTAACCTCCCGCCTAGGGATACTTTTTAAAGTGACTTTTAGCCCTGGTGTTCCAGCAGCAATGATACTCCTGCCACGAAAGGTGTTTCTGCCATCGAGAGTACACATGTTGTGATCAACGTTGTCCACCACGTGTTAGACCAGACTGTCAGATGTAATTCCTTGCAGTTTGATTCCATAATAAACGTTAGCATTTTTCCCAAACCCCAAAACTTCAAAATAGGAGTAGCAAAACTTCAGCAAATTCAAGGTATCAATCAAGAATTTGGAGGATTAGTGATGATGCACTTGAAGAGCCACTCCAAGTTGCAAAGGGGAAATGACTGTGCGTGGGCGCACAATCACGGGTGAATGTAACTAAGAAACTGGCTAGAAGCCGAAATACATTCGTATTTCGAAAGTGCAAGCGTACTGCTTACACTTTCTTTCAAACTCGAATGTGGGCTAAATGGGTCAGCTTGTTCTTGCGCATCACCGCATCTATTGACTAATTTCTCATCAAGAGCGGTGAAGAGCATTGCAGATGCCGCACAATTCTGAGATTTGTGCAAACCATTTATTTGATTGGGTGTACGTGAGGAGGGGGGGGGGGGAATATGCAAGATATGAGGACACAACTTTTTCCTAGCATTTTGGCATAGGAAGTGTAAATTTGTTTTGCGTGGATCCTACTTCGTGTAATATCAGACGTATATTAATGCACACATTATTTCAAGCGTGTGTGGGGGGGGGGGGGACGGGGCAAGCGACTCAGGGATGGTCAAAACACAGAACTGAGTCCATATTCACGAACTTTTTAAATTGCAGTAATTTTTTTTAAGTCGTAATTTTAGAAGAAAAGACGACACAACTTTAATGTCGCATCGACTGATTTGGGCCGATTATGTATATATTGTAGAGAATTTTTTTCCGGTTCGAATGATACGAAAATCAAAACTGTTGCAATTAGTTTGAGGTAACCCCTAAAATTAATTTAGATTGACTGTACTAATAGAAGTATCTATGCTATTGGTTGTTTGAACAAGAGGTAGGCGTGTTCCTGCGCAAAATTTTAAAAGCGAAATTTCTTAGTAAACATTTATAACAAAATTAGCTTTTTTGTCTTAGAAGATTTAGAGAAGACTAAAAAGATAAAAAAAAAAACAAATAAGACGCTGATCTCCAAATACATGACAAAGAAAAATTTTAAATTACAGGGGACAATTCTGCCAATTTTTTTTCTTTACCGATTGGCCAAACACAAACGTATTTCTAACTCAGCTAGGTTTTTCAATTGCATCATTCAAGGATAGCAGCTTTTCGAAACGAACGTGTCTCTAAAAAAAAATATCTATTTTGGGCTGAAGATTCCGCCACCAACCAAAAAAATCGTCAATAAAAATAATTAATTATGCCATCACACATCTTGAAAATCTTCATCCCCCTTCTGTTGTCTTTTAGAAGAATTAGTTGTTGTTTTTTTGTGTTTTTCAGTGAAATATCAAAAAACCTTCAATCTACACTGTTTTCTTCTTTTTTTGTGACACTTTAATCGGTTGTGGGCCCTACTCATATAAATTTCTGCTCGTTTTGAGTTTGACTCGGTTATTTATTGTAATTTCTGTTCGTTTTGGGTTTCATTTATTTATCGGTGATTTGTGGTAGTTTCACACTTGGTAGATTATTTGATTTCATTTTTGCTCATTTTTGGTTTAATGGAGTTCTTTACTTTTCTTAGAAAAAATTATTTTGTGGAATAAGTTTTTTTAATTAACATGAAAAAAACGAGCAAACATTGGTTTCAGTAATTCGCTTATACATAATCCTTACTACACAAAGATTGGTGGGAATAAGTTGGTATAAGCTCCTTCTAAGGATAGAAAATGTCATAAAATATGCAAAATCGTCATCAATAATAGAAAATTATCTTTTATTTGAAAAACTAACACCTCTGGATCTAGGGTAGTGCTACATGTATTCCGGTTTCACAGAAAAAACCTTCGTTTTCTTGCCTATCTGGGAAAATATTAAAAAAGCTTCAGTTTACGTGTTTCCGTTTTCTTTTGTGACATATTAAACTGTTTGCAATAGTTCCCAGCCTTTGTTTGGGCTGGTCCCAACATAACCTTTTTTTAATTCTTTGAAGGGAATGTATAAGAAATATTTAAAAATAAATTATTTATAAATATATTTATAAAATATTTCCAGGATTAGCGGCGTATTATCAGATGATTAAAACCTTGAAGCCTAATATGAAAAACGAGCAAACATTGGTTTCAGTAGTTCGCTTATACATAATCCTTCCTACACAAAGATTGGTGGGAATAAGTTTATATAAGCTCCTTCTAAGGAGCCCCTGGTGCATTTATAGAAAATTTCATAATTATATAGAAAATTTCATAAATATAAATGGCATCAATTGTAACATTTATAGAAAAAGTCAAAATATGCAGAATCATCACCAATAATAGAAAATTATCTTTTTTCTGAAAAATTGACACCTCTGGATCTAGGGTAGTGCTGTATGTATTCCGGTCTCACAGAAAAAACGTTCGTTTTCTTGCCTATCTGCGAAATATTAAAAAAGCTTCAATTTATTTGTTTCCGTCTTCTTTTGAGACGTTAAACTGTTTGCAGTAGTCCCCGGCCGTTTCCAAAGAGTAGAATACATTGTTAGGCGATTTGAATCGTCAGAACGAAGACTCCATCCATTAACATGAATTATCATATTCATGTTATATCATATATCATATTATTTCTTGCATCTTCCGTATGAAACGCATATTTTTCAATGTTTGACAACTTTTTGGCTATTCTCTGTCAAAATCTAGCATTTGCACTTGTAAGGTTTTCAAGAAAACGCAAAATTGTTATTTAACCATTTTTGGAACGAAACATTTAGATGAAGATACCAATCATTAAATTTTCCTAATACTGTTGTCTTATCGCCTTTTGCGATTCCGTTTTCTAGAGAACGTAAAAGTAGGTTTTATAATTCTTGTGCGTTCGTAATAGGTTTTGGCTGTGAGTAACTAGTGAAATCTGTTTTTAGTTTTTATCTGTTGGTATATCGTACCCCAGAAATTATAGTCGATAGAAAAATTGTAAATTCGTCAATGGACTTGCCGCATTGACATTGGGGAAGGTCCATGATTATAGTAACCCAAAATAAAATTTTAGCTCAGATATTTGGTTTTAGCAGAGGATAGTCACTTTGTAACAAAATTATTGTAACAAAATTATGGAAGAAGGTAACTATTCCATTATCCTCAAGACTTCGACTTATTATTTAACCCTTAATTTTAGATAAAACTCCAGAAATAGAAATTCAAGCAGAAAGGAATATAAAAATTGTTCCATAAAATCCCCACCCTGTCTATATTTCCCCTGGAAAATACCCCACATGCAAACTTGAGCAGCCAAAAGTGAGTGGTCATTGAACGATTCAATTGTGTGTTGACTTACTTTTTTTTTTACCTTCGCTGACTTCTGTTTTATGCCATCAGGAATAAAGGCAACGTGTGCAGTATATTTTTTTTTTTGGGGGGGGGGGACAGGCATAACTGCGAAAAAAAAATATATTAGTCTTATGTGCTAACCAACTTATCTAGATTAAATATGGTCATGAAAGGACATGTCTCAAATTTGCCAAGTTTTAGGACATCTAAAACAATGCTATTAGGATTTGAACAGAGATATATTTAGTTCACAGATTTGAATAAGAAAAAAATTGCAAAAACTAGACATTACAGCTGAATATCGTAACCATTATGGTATACAATAAAATTTTTAATAAGTTTTTTAAAGATAAAAAATTTCTGAAATATTTGCGCCCCCGCCTTCTGAAAGGAATTTGAAATTATATATCAAGAAATCTGATATCAACATAGTTTTGCTTCAATGCAGCCCTCTCTCCTGCCTTAGCCTTCTTTTAATAAATAGATGATACAGAATGATTAATTAAACTCAGTGACAGGAATTATCCCTCAGATTATGTCCCGAAATAATAGGGATCTGGTTGACTGGTTTATAGATTGTGGCTTGTATATAGTATACTTTGTAGCATTAAGCACATAATGGGGGGGGGGACGTCTGTAGCTAATCCTTTAATCCTCGGGCCTAATGCACCATTCGAGCATCCAATGAAAGGAATCAATAGATACAGGGACATATACAGAGGGTTTTGCGCCTTTGCCCGAATCCTCACATACATTTGGAATACTAATGCCAAAGAAAGTTGTCCACATTTAAGACTAAATCATAGAGAGATCCCTTTGAAAGAGTCCGGTGAATCAAAAACTTCCTACACAAAGAAAAAAGAAATCCGTTGAGGAATACAGTCCTTTCACTGGTTGAAAATTTCATAATCCCAATCCAATCCGGCTTTAGAAGGATATTTGGATTTGTTCAAATTGAAACAAACAAAGTAAACTTTCCTTTCTGACGTACGCTTCAAAGAAAAAAATTAATAGCAAATATATTCTACAAATATATTCTACAAAAGCAATCCAGAGGAATAATGACACACTATAATTACAGTGTATGACACACTGTATTTACTATGGAATTACAGGAAACAAATTTCTCATTTTCTCATTGGCCAAGTCAAATCCGATTCCGTTCATTGGAATGAAACACTGGAGAACAGTAAGGTCTAGTAAGAAAATAACAAATTTAAAATTATAAGATAGATGGTGAAGATACTCCGGTTTACATTATTGATACTGCAGTAATTCAGTTCCGTTTGGGTTAAAATCGGGTGTGCATTAAACCAGACAGCTCAAAATAAATACAAAATTGGTCTTAAATAAGGATTTTGAAAATAAATTGAGGCTAGGTTATAACCACAAATTTATTGATGTTAACCTTAGCTTGATTCAAATGTCATCATCAAACACCTTCGGCATTAGCACAACATATTTTACAATATGACACATTTTAAAATATGTGTAAAATGAGAGTTAAAAGTTGCATATCTCAACATATTTAAACTTTATGTAAAATAATTAATACAGATTTATTTCTATTAAAAGAATCAAGTTCTTAAAGTAAATCCTCATCAACACAGAAATAAAAAACCGATTAAAAATTGTGTATTAGTACTATGTGACTTCTACAATTGATTTTTAGTCTACTTGTCCAATCACAGTGAATGCAAAATCAACAACCTTCAGAAAATACAGAAAAAGAAATATGAAAAAGCTTATAGCCTGGCTAAAGTAGTAATTGGCCTTATCAACCAGGGGAAATTCAAAATTACAACTCTTGCCATGCTCATCTGTCTTTGCAGCTCAATGTGAGCTGCTGCTCACATAAAGCAAGCTGCTCATGCAGCTAGCTTTGAGAAAAAACCTAGCCATAGGTAAAAACTGCACATGTCAATATATATAAAATTTATGTAAAATAATTAATCTAAATTAGTTTCTAGAAAGGAATAAGAGCTTAGAAGCTCTAGTAAGAGAATAAGAAATTTAATATTATAAAACAGATACTGAAGATATTCCAGTTTACATTATTGACACTGTAGCAGTTCAGTCTCGTTTAGGATGAAATTTTCCATCATTATATGTATCAAAACAAATAGCTAAAATGATGGCCTGAAATGATGATTTATAAAATAAAAAAGTGGCTAGATTATAATTATTAGCTTCACACAAATGTCATGTAACCTCTTCGGTATTATCGCAGCACATTATGCTAGAAGTTTGGTTTATCACACACACACAAAGAGGAAAGACTCACATTCTAGTGCCATGTTTTCTAGACCAAGAACAAAAAGTTCTAAATCAACTTCTTTCTCCCGAACATTTCTTGTTGCTCTTTCTTGCTTAAATTTTTGGAAGTTTTCCAGTCTAAAAGTTGCACGGGGTTTCTTAGGTTTATCCTTTTTCGTTCTGACGTATGACAAATTCCGGTGAAGAAACAGGGGCTGAAAGAGAAAAAATACAGATACAATTGCTGTTTCTATACTTAACTGAACCCAACTACACTTCTTGTCCTTACCTACACTACCCACTTCCTTCTCCCCCTAGCATCAGAAAAAAAGAATATAAGAAAACTGGAAACTCAATTTAGTCTCTGACTCAAGATGCAACATGTCTACCTTTCTGATACAAGGCCTGCGGCGAAGGAGGGAGTCACTTGTAGGGTCACGGGCCTCCTATACTCCTCCAGTCATAAATACTGAAAACCAATGGATAATTCCAATTCAAGCAAGGTGCAACATACCTACATTTACACACAAAAATTGATAGTTCAAGGGTCAGCGGATTTGGACAAGCCAGGTGCCCAGTTAGGCCCTCAAATAAAACAGATAGAAATTTCTCCAGTAATTCCGCATCACAACAGGATGCATTGCCTAAATTTCTGCTTATAAATGTGGTGGTATGAGGGGGGAGCAGTGTTAGAGGGGGGACGGTCCCAAATTGTGCCTTGAGTAATACAGAGTATAAATCATTGCATGTTTCAAATTTTACAAAAATACTAACCATTTTTCTGCTAAAAAAACGGAACTGGGAAGGGGGACTAACTAGAACTTCGATTAAGCAAAGCTCGATTTAAGTGAACCATGATTTAGCTTCATTTTGCACCAAATCAGGACTTAGCTCGTTTTTGTACTGAGCCAAGACTTTAGCTCATTTCTGCGCCAAGTTGGGACTTTCTGCGCCAAGTTATATGTTTCATTGAGTTGGACCAAGCTAGTTTACTCAAAAAGTTACTGAAATTATGTAGCTATGACGATATTTGCCCCAAGTCAGGAAATAATTCATGAGAGACACACTGCCCCATACGAAATCAATCAATACCTGTTTCAATTCCTAGTACTTTCTGCTCGTTTTAAGTTAGATGTTTAACAAAAATAGAGTTGTGAGAAAGTCAAACCTTAGCGTAAAGAGCGAGGCGTTGAGGTGGGGACAGCCCCTTTCATATAAGGAATAATTTCTGTTCGTTTTAAGTTTTAATGTCGCTCCTTACTTTCAGTTTAAAAAACATTTTTTTATTTATTTAATTTCTGATCGTTTTTTAGTTAATGCAGCTTTTATTTTGGCTTACCATCATTGAATAAGTAAACAAAATTTGCATAAAAATTTTACTTTTCTTTTGCTAAATGGCTGTCTC
>JAQQPU010002584.1:55774-66363 GCA_029168905.1 Artemia sp. Kazakhstan ARC1039
AAAAAAAAAAGTTGAACTAAGAGAAATACAATTTTCTTTTCAAAATCGATCGATACTCACTGAAGAGCTGCGTGCATTGCTTCATTTTTGTTTTAAAAAGTTCGTATTTGATGCACAACATTTTGAAAATCTGATTGGCAAATACTCATTTGTTGTGATAAAAACCATAAAATCGATATTGACTAAATAATGGCCAAAAGTGGGACCACGGCCATGGTAGCAGAAAACCGTTAAAACGGAATCTTGCAAGGATTTTCAATCGCTATAATGGAAAGTTGACCGTTGGTCAACAACAAATTCTCCTCCCCCCCATATTTTGAAAAATATATATTGCCCTCCCTCTCCTCCTAAATATTATGAATTGACGCCACTGAGTCCACCCCTTCTGAGGTCTACCTACCTTAGCACTAAAGTACCCGCATTCATTTGAAATTTAGAAGGCGGTTTACCTACAGCCAAAAAAACTTTAATCTAGAAATATTATACAGTTGAACTTCAGAGCCCATGTACGAGCAGGCTTTGCATTTTCATTGCTCGGGTATTTCTCCTCTACATCAAATACTGACTAATAAGCAAGATTCATAAAGCTTGTTCCTTTTCAGGGACGAGGGGGTATATGCTTGTACTAGCTGGTCTAGCCTTTTATTAAATACAAAAAAAACAAGATTTTTTTAACTGAAAGTAAGAAGCGACATAAAAACTTGAAACGAACAGAAATTATTTCGTATATGAAATGGGCTCTCCCCTCCTCCAAAGCTCGCTCTTTACGCAAAAGTTTGACTCTTTGTCACACCTCTACTTTTCAAAACAATAAAATCTTTAGCGTAAAGAGTGAAGAGTTGAGGAGGGGACAGCCCTTTAATATACGGAATAATTTCTGTTAGTTTTAACTTTAAATGTTGCTCCTTACTTTTGGTTAAAAAAAACTTGTTTTTTTATTTAATTTCCCAACATTTTTCAACTGATGCAGGTTCGAATTTGGCTCACCATACATGAAAAATTAAAAGAAATTTTACATATTAATTTTGGCAGATTTATTCCGTATATGAAGGGTTGCCTTCTCCTTAATACCTTGCTCTTTACGCTAAAGCTGTTAGCACTTTTAAAAAAGCTTCCTATTCTAACTAAACGGCCCCCGTGTTTCAGTTTTTATAAACAATAAAACTTTAGAGTAAAGAGTAAGGTACTGAGGAGGGGGCAACCCTTCATATATGGAATAATTTCAGTTCGTTTTTCAGATAATGCCGGTAAATCTGGCTCACCCTTTATGAAATATACCCCTTCCCCTCACTGAAAACTCCTCCGCAGATATTTCATCAACATAAAGTGCATCCCCCCCCCGTCAAATTCCCTCCAGACAGTTCCATCCTTGCTGAGAATCCCCTCCCAGTAAAATTGCTTGCAGACGATTCAGCCTGAAAAATTCTCCTTGGCGTTCTTTCATTTGAATAATACTTTAATCTGTAATCGGTTTCTCGATCACTCCCAGAATCGGTTCCGTGAAAATTACTTCCCAGAAAACAAAACACGCGGACAAAAGCCCCTGGATAATTCCTTCGGAACATCTCCACATGAAAAATTTGGCAAAGAGAATGTAAAACAATTAAAAATAATTTCGTATAGTAATTCTCTCAAATCCTCCAGTGTAACATATCCCCTGGGATATTCACACACACCCCCAGAGATTTCCCTCCCCAAAGAAGATTCTCCCCATAGAAATATACCCCAAGCACACCCTCCCACCAAAATATCTGTATACTTCCCAATAACAAATACTATACGTAAACAATGGGCGAATTTCATAACTTACAGGCCTCTCCCCATGGACTGTGGGAGGTCATTTTAAACCAAAAGACATAATTATTTGATCTTTCAACTATACTGAATAAATGGTTATCTCAAAGTTGTGATCATTTTGGGGATGAATGGGTGTGGGGGGGTAGTTGCCCTCTAATCTTTTTGGTCACTTAGAAAGGGCTAGAAAATTTTTAATTTCCTTTCGAGCGACCCCTCACTCGATATTCTAGGACCACTGGGTCGATACGATCAACCCTAGAAAAAACAACAACAAACAAACAAACAAAAAAAAAAAAATAAACACGCATCCGTGATCTTTCTTCTGGCAAAAACTACAAAATTCCACATTTTTAAAGAAAAGAGCTTGAAACCTCCATAGTAGGGTTCTCTATACGCTGAATGTGATGGTGTGATTTTTATTAAGAGTTTATGACTTTTTAAGGGCTGTTTTCTCCTATTTTGAAAATAAGGCAAATTTTCTCAGGCTCGTAAACTTTGATGGGTAAGACTGAACTGAATGAAACTTATATATTTGAAATCACCATAAATATCTGATTCTTTTGATATATCTATTGGTATTAGAATTCCGTTTTTTAGAGTTTCGGTTACTATTGAGCCGGGTCACTCCTTACTTACAGTTCGTTCCCACGAACTATTTGATTCGTTTCCTATACATTTTGACTTACTTGACTTAAGGCTGCCGCCGAGGGTTCGGCGTGGAGAACGATCAGACCAGGCGCCTCCAGATTGACCTATCGCTTGCCAGGCTCGCAGCTTCTTCCACCGGGATGTGGGCTTGGGCGACGAATTCATCGGCTTTGTCTTTCCACCTAGTGGGGGGGCGTCCTCTGGGTCGCTTCCATCCGTGTAGGGTGGGGCCTAAGTCAAATGCGACCCGTTCTGGGGCGTCGCGTGACATGCGAAGGAGGTGGCCATACCACCGAACAGTACGCTGGGCGAGCTGCGTCGAGAAAGGAGTTTGCGCCGTATGTGACAGGAGGGTCTGGTTGCTAACGAAGTCAGTCCAGTGAAGTCCTTCGATTCTTCGGAGATGTTTCGTCTGTGCGACATCGACATTCCTATATATTTTAGGGTAAGAAAATTTGTCTTCACGCAAATGGCTACGCACCGGTTAAAAATAATTATACAACGCATAAAATTGCTTTCACCGTCAAATACGCATGGAAAAATTAATAGATGTGATATTTTGAGCCACAAGACCGTGGGCTGTGCTTGCACATGCAGCAATTTTGGAAATTAAAATACGGATTATGTTAGGTTTTATGTTTTGGAAGAAAGAAACAAAGCATCAGTTTTTAAACAAGGTTGATTTTAAAGCTAACTAAATTGAGAGATGTCGGGAAATGCTTGATTTTAGTGAGCATATTTTGAGGCTTTGTTTAAGAAAATTATCTTTTTTTTTGTGAAGAAAAAATTCTTAGGACAAACTATTTTTCTAAGCTTTGAGGGGTTCCGATTTCCATCTGATTTAAATCACTTGAGTGCGGCTAATTAGCAAGTAATTTGAACTGATCTTACAATATCAGTCAATGCTGCTAGTAAACAAACTTATTCTCCTTTTGTTCAAACACGTCTGTACTTTCACTGTATTAGTAGTACTTTAACGATCTTCACAATTCATAAGATCATATTTTCTTCTAGATTATTATCCAGGGAGAACGTGAGGCAACAGAAGAAGGTGGCGTCGCTATTGGTGCAATTTATTTGATTGGCAGCAACTTTGTGGCACCAACAAAATCAAAACAACATGGAGAAGCTGGACAATTGTAGTTGTCATTTTACCTCTGAATGGACGGATTTACAGAACCTTTTTAGCTTTTATTGTTGCTTTTAAGACAAATAAAAACATAGTGTCTAAAACACAAATCGTTTTCAGTAAAGCGGAAATGACGCTCTAACTTTTAAAAAGTTTAAGGGGGCATTTGTAGTAAATTATATTCATTTAAGTTCGCTTTGATTCCATTTTAATCATTGGTCATTTTAGGTTTCATTTATTCATGCATACTAATTTTGACTTTATTTCTGCTCATTTTAGGTTTTAATATTACATTTTTTTTTTGTGCGGCAACACTGGTACTATCAATCCTCGCAGCTAGTACATATTAGGCCCGTTTTTTAGCTCTAAGATCTTACATCTTCCTGCGAAGATTATCGTTTTTTAACTCATCTTTGTTCTAAGATCTTACAGCTCACTGATGTTAGCAAAAAGCATGAAAGACGCCATCTTTCTACCATATAGAACAATGATGAGAGGACTTTGATGATCTACTCATCATTGTTCTCAGACCGCTGATCAGAGCAGAATGATGAAAGACGTTTGCATAAAAACAACAAAATATGTAAGATCTTAGTTCAAAGATATCACTTTTAAGCGTTTTCTGACAAAAGATGTAAGATCTTAGCACATTGATGAGTGAAAAAACAACCCAATTGAGTTTCCACATTTTTGCAGCTAAGAGCTTGAAACCTCTACAGTAGGGTTCTCTGATACGCTGAATGTGATGGTGTGATTTTCATTAAGATTCTATGACTTTTAAGGGGTGTTTCCTCCTTTTGTTTCCACAGCTAGAACATGTTGAGTTTCCAGCAGGTTTTTTCGATCTTTTGAGTAGGTCTATAGGGATTTTAGGCAAGGCCTTTTAGAACCTTAAAAAGACCGGAATCATATTTACAACATCGGACAGGAGAGTGCAGATTGAATGGGCTTGCACAAATCTCTACAAGTCGAGGTGTTTTGGTGGATAAGGCTAATGGCAGCCTACTTACGTATTATACCAAACACACTCGAGAAGTTTGTTCTTTTAGATGTGAGAAAACCGGTTTTATCTGTCTATATTCAGAGACAATTAACTTGGGTTCAGTGGAAAAACTACGATGTAGGTATATAAGTATATTTTAATTAAACATTTAATATATAGAGATGGTATTTTGGTTAGGATAGGTTAGGTATTTAATATAATGTGTTCTGAGCGGCCTACTTTCCATAATTCTCTTATCTTATCTCTGTCGTAGTTTCCATAATTTTGTTTCTAAAGTATTATTTTTTTCATTATATTTTCGTATATATCATTATGATTAACCTGACTTCACTTCTCGAGTGCGTTTAATATAATGGGTAAGTATCCTGAAAATGTTTTAAGCAACTTAGGCAAAAAGCTGAGATACATCAAAATACAAGAAGCATTAATTAAGTTCGTGTAATCAGAGTTTAGCAAGGCTTATTATTAGAGTCCTTTTATTTGGTTAATCAGACTTTTTTATTTCAGCATGGCAGTACATTAGCTTAGTAATAACCTTACAAACGAATGTTCATAAAGAAGTTCAGTGTGCCAATAATAGACTGGGTTACTAGTAAATTTTCGTGACTTTCGGCATTTTTTTTATCAGATCACTCACCCCCTGAACCAAAATCCTCAAGATAAACACTAATCTGCCACGTCAGAAGCAACGCTTTAGTCTTGCCTGCTGCAAATAGTCATAGGCCTTCAAGGTAGTGTTTCCTCAGAGACAGTTCATACGGAAGGGGTGACCAAAAAACTTCGAAGGGGGTAATTCGATTGAAAATTGAAAGTTCTAGTGCCCCTTTTAAGAGTCAAAAGTGGTCAAAGGGTAATCATACCACCTCCCTTGCCCTTCTGTTCGAACCAGCCCCCATACCCTCCAAAGACATCCATTCAAATTTGAGATAGTCATTATTTTGTCAAAATAGTCGGAAGGTCCAATAAATGTGCCTCCAAGGATGGCATAACCCCGCCGGGCCCTGTGGAAAGGGCCTTAAATAATGTAAATGGGCAATAGATTAAACATACGTTTTATAATAGAAAATGTGGGCTTTAGCAATATCTAACTGTTTAGAGTCTTAAGTTGAAAAAAAATTGGAAGGGTGTTGACCTATATCACAAGACACTATGTAAATCCATAGTGCCTTCATGGGGCTGGTCGTAAAAAATGCGGAGGGGATCAATCGACTGAATATTGAAAGTTCTTGTGTTCTTGTTGAGAGTCAGAAGTGACAAGAGGGCAGCCAGTCTCCCTCCCTCGCCCTTCTTTTCTAACCGGACCCCATGCACTCCAGAGACATTTGATCAAAATCCGAGAAAACCATATGGCTCAAAATAATCAAAATTCCCAATAAATATGGCCCCAGGGATGACATGACACTCACAGACCTTGGGAAAGGGTCATAAATACTGTGACTGGTAATTGTTTAACCATATGTTTTATAATAGAAAGGGAGAGGCTTGTTCAATATCTCAGGAACAGTTAAGGATAGGGTAAGAATATTCTATTCTTAGGAATAGAATAGGATATTTAGTTGAAACGGCTAAGAGAATTATATTTGCGATATCTCAGAAACGGCTAGAGATATGAAATTGAAACTTTTAGTAAATGTTGAGGAGGATTTTGAACAAAGCCAAAAGACACTATGTATATCCAAGTTGTTCAAATGGTGTCAGGATTAAACTTTCAGGGAATGCCGAGGCTGGTGATAAAATAAATCAAAACGTACTATGTGTATCCAGGCTGCCATATGGGCGTATCTGCAAAATCTCAAGATCAGCTTAAGGTAATGAATTCAAACTTACAGAATTTGCTGAGAGGGATGCTCAACAAAATAAAAACACATTATGAGTACCCAGGTTGTTAAAAGGATACTTTAGAACATCAAAGTATTAGAAGTTGAAACTATCAAAGAATTTCAAGGGGGATGTAGAACTAAATCAAATTATACTACGTGCATCCCGGTCGTAAAAAGGGCGGATCTGCAATATTACTTGAATAGCTAAGAATATTAAGCTGAAACTTTAACATAGTGTTTAACTGAATCAAAAGACACTACGTGCATCCAAGTTGTCAAAAGGCCGTATCTGCAAAATCTCGGGAGCGGCGTGGAACTCGGGAGTGCATTCAGTTGGAACTTACAGGGTGTGTTGAGGGAGGTTTTAAACTAGATCAAAAGATCCTATGTGCAACCACGTTTTCAAAAGGGTGTATCTACAATGTCTCAGGAAGAGCTAAGAGTGCTATGTTGAGACATTCAGAAAATTTGGAGAGGGATTTTGAACCAAATTAAAACACACTATGTTCATTCTGGTTGTCAGACGGGTGTACCTTCAATACCTTAGGAAAGGCTAAGGCAGGGTAAAGGCACCGATGATTCGATAGTTTTTGTAAAAACAAACTTTTTCTACTCTGGAAGGCTTAACTTAAAGACTTTTGATTTGAAAAGGGTTTCAGTATGTATGAAAAATATCTAGGAATCTAACTGTTTGATTACAGGTTTGAAGTTTTATTAGAAAAGGGTACAAAACTTTGATTTTTGAAATTAGAGCGTTTTCACCAACAAATTCGACAGAGCAAAAAATTACCTGTTTTCAACGTAAGTCGGAACCCAATTCGACACATTTCTAAATATTGGGGAATGTTTGTGGGTGGATCCTGGTGCATTCGACATGCCTATTCTTTTTACTTTATTTCTTCGTTTCTCATCAACTTTGTTCAATGGGTAAACGTATAAGAATACTATTCAGATAGTGGAAGGAAAAAACTGAAAAAAATTGTCTCAAGTATAGGAACAAAATTGGATAATCATACGGAGTGTAATCGTGTGACCTAGGTCATATGACTCTTTTTTTTTTTAAGTGTTGCATATATGCCACAAGAATAGCATCTCCAAACGCTATCTAGAATGGCCAAATTCTTCTCAGCTTTAACAGTCCACCAAAGATTTCTTTGTTGTTCACAGTGAAAATGTTGTAAACATCTGGCCATTTCAAAGTTACTCTACCATTTTAATCCTCTTTAAAACTTTTGGTTTTGACTATCCTTTGTCTGGAAAGTCCAGAATCCTTGAAATATGTATGTCCTACTTAAGATTATTAGAAATGTGACACCAAGGAGTTTAACACGTGTCACTAGCATTTTGGGTGGGATATGGTGTAAGAAAACGGGAGTGAAAACTTACTGTCATTATATTTGACTTAGTGGAATTTACTTTCATACGTATATTCTTAGCTTCATCCAAAACATGGGTAGGATTTTGAGGGGGCCACTTTTGATTTTTCTATGACATACTTCAAGGATCAGCAGGTCATCTACATATTAGCACCTTTGAAGGAATCTGTTGCTAATTTCATTAATCAATACTAGATATAAGAGTGGTCCTGACAAGGTTCCTTGAGGAATTCCAGGCTAAATAGGGAGGGGTTCAGAGAGAATATTTTTGTATTTTACAACTTGGGATCTATTTGGAAGAAAACATATACAAAATTTATTAAGAGAGGGTCTACTTCAGAGTCTCTCAGTGATAAATGAATGAGGGTGCTGTGATAAACCAAGTTGAATGCTTAAAAATATGAACATGGTATGAGGCCAAGCAGTAGTTCCTCAGTCGATGGAAAAACCTAGCATCAAATCAGTAAAATTAGGATTTACAAAAAAAAACTTTTTTTAATGTTTCTTTCATATGAAATATTATTTAAAATAATAATCATCAAAATCTCTTGTTGTTGAGAAAGTACCTGTAAATTCGACAACTACGTTTTCGTCAGAGGACCCTTGAATTTCGACACTAATTGTTTCTCGTCTGTTTTACATGTTCAGTGAAGTTTCGACAGAGTCCCCTATATTTCGACAGGGTCTGTTGCTGTTGAGAATTTTGACAAGATTACTACAAAATATTCTCAAAAGAAATGAATCTCATCATAGAAGCCAACATCTACATTTGAATTCGACTGAAGGAACATTTTTAGTTGGCCTGGTTTCCGACTACCTCGGATAAGAATTTTCGACACTTGGAACATAGTTTCGTCAATATATGCTGCCATTTTAGATCAAAATCAAATTGCTTTATCAGGTGGCTTTTATTAAGAAAAAGCCACCGTGGCTAAATTTTAGAGAAGATCAGATGTATCTTGACGCATTTGCGATGATCCTAACTTTTTTATAAAAAAAAAGGTAACCAAGTAATGACAGTTTAAACATTACACTGCAAAAAAATTGTTGGGAGCTCATTTTGTGTTGAAAACAGGAAACGGACTGAGTTGAATATTCTTTTCTTATCTGGGTGTATCTGACATAGTGTCCACGTTTCGCATTGTCAAAATATAACGACGGCTTCAAGAGATGGCGCTTCAAATCACAACTAAGCAGAGTTATCTTGTTTTGAAGGAAAATTTCGACAGTGGTTCCAAAATTCAACTGTTAAATCATTGGTGCCTTTACCCTATTATGTGGAAGATTTTGAACTAAACCAAAAGACAGTGTGCGCGTCCAGGTTGTGCCGTATCTGTAATATTACAGAAACGGCTGGGGTTTATTAATTTAATCCCTTCAAGGAATGTCGAGGGAGATTGTCAACTAGATCAAAGGACCCTATGTGAATCATGTAATGAAAAAAACGTATCTGCAATATCTCAGGAGCAACTAAGTGTATTAAAAGTAAGAAAAAAGACTTACCGAAACAAGATGTTGAGTCTTCAAATATTTGTAAATTAAGGTTGGTTCTGTAAAATAAATTTAAGCATGAGTTCAGCACAATGAATTTTAAAAGTGTTTTTTGTACATGTCAGAGTATACAAGGGCCCTAAAAACAGTCCAGTTCATAAAAAAAACTCCAAACTTTGCTGTTCTTACAATTCCCATAAAACTAAAGAGTCACGAAGAAAACACGAAATTACATCTCTACAACACACGTCTCATGGATCTCTATAACAGCTGGCTAAAAATGAAATTAAATTCTAATACTAAACTTTCTACCCTTAAATGAATAACTTGAAAGAAAAAACTATAATGTTAGTAAGATCAAAGAACCTTCTATGTTGACCTCCCCACCAGAGGGGGGGGGGATTATTCCAGCATACAGATCCTTCCTTCCTAAGGTGCATACCTATACATTCACCCAGTCCAACCATTTCACAATAAAACAAAACCCTTACAGCAAGTATTGGAGCCCTCAAATGTGCAAATGCAAAGCCGTCTAATGTTGTAGCATAAAAGATGTAAGCGGGAAGACAACATTCAAGACAAATTTAGTGGGTTAAATAAGAATTCCTGTATATGAAGATGGAAGTTCCCTAGAACTCTTTAAGTGCCCCCCCCCCTTTAGGAGCGTTTTGAAGGAAAACAAGAATAGTCAATTAATTAATACTTATCTGAAGAACTTTTGCACCATTAACATAACTGTTATATTAAACCTTAGACAAGCCAAAACCAGCAATAACAAATTTAACCTAAAACAAGACACAGATTTTGACACACCTTAAAGCCAGCAATGCAATAGCCTTGAAGGACCAATTACAATCCTTTTCCCTGTTGGTGACTGGGAAATAAAAATGGATATCCTAAACAGCCTCAATAGCAAATAAGAAAAGCATACATTTTTAATCCCATGCTTCCAATGAGGACTACCACCCAAAAGAAACGGAATTAGTGGAAGAGATGAAGAGAAACAGAAAATAAAATCTTGGAATTTCAGAGAGGATAACTACCCTAAAAATGTAACTCCTATGGTATATTTCCACAACAATTCCCTTTCATTGGGAAATTGAGTCCTTACAACAGAAAAACAAGGTAATTCACTGAGTCAATAAGCATAAACATTGTTTTTTTTTTTTTTTTTTTTTTTTTATTCAACTGTCATTCTTTCCACAACAGAGTTAATCTCAGACTCAATAAAGTTATGCTTTACCCTCCATTTATATAAATTACCTTATTCTGATTGCAAATACAAAGAGTTTGAAAAAGATATGTGAGTCAAATTGATTTTCATA
>JAQQPU010002585.1:1756-12511 GCA_029168905.1 Artemia sp. Kazakhstan ARC1039
GTTGTCATCCTCAAAGACCTAGTTTACAGAACTTTCAACTACGTTAACAAAATGGCTATCTCAAATTTTGATTAGATGTGTTTGGGGAAAAGGTGGGCGTGATAGGGGGGTTAGTTGCCCTCCGATAACTTTCTACTATTAAAAAGGGCACTAGCCCGTTGAATTTCCAATCGAATGAGCCTTTTTGAAGTTTCTACGACAACGCTTTCTATAAAAATCTTATATGCCCCCAGGGCATAAATTACAGCCTTTGCCCTGAAGGCTGTGGGGGAGTGTCCTCCTCAAAAAAATAATTTCTATTTGGAAATCAAGTTGCCTTCCAATCACTTTCGACTATTAAAAAGGGCATTAGCAATTCCAATTTCCAATCGAATTACTCAAATATCATAAATATTTTTGCAGTTTATAACTTTAACGATTCTGAACTAAAAACTAAAATAAATTTAAAATTTATTTATTCAATTTTACGTAATGTCACTCATTACGTCATATATGAATATTGTTATTAGTACACAATCGGTGTTAGGTATTACATCATGTCACTTATTAGTTCATATATGGTTATGATTGCTTAAAAAATCGAATACCTTTTAAAAGACTTCATATGAAAAGACATCAAAAATGCAGTTTTTTCTAAAAAGTGATTCTATTTTTAATTTTTTTTTGTTTTCTTTTTTAATAAGAAAGGCACTGAAGCTTTTAATTTTCGTTCAAATAAGCCCTATCGCAAAACTCTAGGATCTCTGAGTCGATAAGATCACCCCTGGGAAAAAAAGGCAAAGAAATAAACAGGCATCCGTGATCTTTGTTCTGGCAAAACATACAAAATTCCACATGTGATTTTCATTAAGATTCTCTGACTTTTAGGGGGTGTTTTTCCTTTTTTTGAAAATAAGGCAAAATTTCTCAGGCTCGTAATTTGATGGGTAAGAGTTGATGCGTAAAAGTAAACTTGATGAAACTTATATATTTAAAATCAGCATAAAAATCCAATTCTTTTGATGTATTTATTGATATTATATTTCCGTTTTTCAGAGTTTCGGTTACTATTGAGACGGGTCGCTCTTGCTATACAATTTGCTGCTACGAACTGTTAGACATGTATATCATTTCAGTTACTATGGGCTAAAGTTTGTCCTTTGATTGAATTTTTGAAACACATTGTCCAACTTATGATTAAAGATGCCGTCAATGTAGAATATCGTGGCTGTAGCCACTTTTATTGTTTTTCAAGCCAATGGATTTTCTTCGTTGTTTAACCCAAGGAGTTGTTAGTTTCTTACCTAGGGGTTTCGGACAAGGCAAATCTAATTGTGTTCCTTGTGTTTCGGTCTGACTATTTTTAGCAGTTATGGGCTATTTAGTTTTTACTATGGGACGTGATGGTTTCTTACTAAGTTGCTAACCAGTGCAACCCGGATGATTTGCTATATTTCGTTCTTTAATATAGTTTCTACGGAAATATATCCGAAGGTAAAGAGATGCTCACTTTAGGAGTTAAGCCGAACAAGTTTGGTTTCAGGACACAAGTATAACTTTGAACTAAGATATGAAATAAAATTATTTTATTTAAAAGTGTTAGGAATTATTCTAGTTTCAATTGACAAATCAGATTTTCTTTTAAAACCGTAAAAAATACTGCAGTTGAGACAGTTATATCTATGCTTTTTATAATGTTAAAAATCCTATTTCGATTTTTGTTTTCAAGATGATGCTCATAACATTTACTAATCCAGTATTATAAAAAAAATGTAATTATTCGATAAGAATTGATTCTATTTAAAAAATTATGTTTCTTAATGACAAAAGTTTTTAAATAAATCAATTTCCTTAAAATAAGCCATTAAACAGCTCTCTATGATATCCCAGTGTTCAGCTATCTTGGGAGAAAAAGATGTCGATGCAGAATATCGTAGTTCAAGCCACTTATCTTGTTTATCAAGACAATGGATTTTCCTTGTTATTCAAGCCAAGGAGCTATAGGTTTCCTACAGAGAGGTTTTGGACAAGGTGATTCTAATAGTATACTGTTTGTTTCGATCTAACTCTGTTTTTAGGAGTTATGGACTATTGCGTTTCTTAGTGTGGGGTGTGATCGTCTCTTACTAGGTTTCTAGCTACCGCTGCAACCCGGAGTCCACTTTTAGAATCGCCTTGTCCAAATCCAGTATGTAGGAAACTTTTAGCTCTTTGGCTTAAATGACGAGGAAAATCCATTGGCGTAAAAAGTAAGGTACGTTCCGGGATCTACGATATCCTTCATCGACAGAATCTTGTTTTTTTCTTTTTCTCCCAAGATAGCTGTGCACTGGAACATCATAGAGGGTTGTTTAATAGCTCTCATTATAAAGGAAATGGATGTATTTAAAAACTTTTTTAATTAACAAAAATATTTTTTTAGTAGAAATCAATTTTTAACGAAAAGCTACATTTTGGTATAGAACAGGAGTAGCCGACGTTATAAACCTCATCTTACCTACGAATATCATAATAGAATTTTTAATTTTATAAAAAGCATAGATATAGTTGTATGAAATTCAATAATTGTTTTTGCGTTTTAACTGAAAAACTGATTTGACAATTGAAACTAGAATAATTCCTGAAAATTTTAAATAAAATCATTTTATATCATTCCTCAGTTAAGTTATTATTGTCTCCAGGAACCAAACGTTTTTGGATTAGCTCCTAAAGTGAGCATCTATACCGTTGTGATATATTTCCATAGAAAAACATCTATCAACAATATCGATCATTTGTGTAACCGATTTCTAACAATGATATCTACTAAGCTTCAAACTTTTGGTTTTCTTTTTAAGGCTTTTGAATTGTTGTAATCCCTTGTTAAAGTATATATAAATATTTTTGCAACCTCCAGTTTTTTGCTGTTTGCTCAATTAAATGTCTTTTCATACTTTAATCTAGGCAAAGATTTTTGATTATTGCAGCATGTTCGATATCTAACAACGATTCCTACTAAACTTCCAACTTTTGGTTTTATTTTTATGGGTTTTTGAATTGTTTTAATCTCTTGTTAAAATATGTACAAATATTTTGCAATTACGAGTTTTACCTCAATTACACAAATAAATTTCTTTTCATACTGCATTCTATTCAAAGATATTTGATATCTGCTTGCACTTGGCACGTGGCTGGCTTCTATATACGGATTCTTTATATGGATTACAAATGGCACTAGATTTAGTAATTTTCTTCAAAGTGAGTCATTGAACAACTCTCTACGATGTTCCAGTGCCAATCTATCTGTGGAAAAGAAAAAAAGAGAAAAAAAAATACCGTTTAGGCAGAATGCTGTAGTAGCCGTGTACCAGTTTTTTGCACTTTACGCAATTAAATGTTTTTTTCATACTGCAGTTTATCCAAATATATTTAATTATTACAACAAGTCCGGTTTCTAACAACGATTTCTACTAAATTTCAAACTTTTGGTCTTATTTTTTAAGATTTTTGAATTGTTGTAATTCCTTGTTAAAATATATACAAATATTTTTGCAATTACCAGTTTTTTTCTCTTTGAACAATTAAATTTCTTTTTATACCACAGTCTATTCAAAGATATTTGATATCTGCGTGCACTCGGCACGTGGCAGGCTTCTATGTATGGATTCTTTATATGGATTACAAATTAACAAATGACACTAGAACTAGCGATTTTCTTCAAAATGAGCCATGAAAAAACTCTCCACGATGTTCCAGTGCCAAGCTGTCTGTGGAAAAGAAAAAAAAGAGAAATAAAGATTCCGTGTAGGCAGAATGCTGTAGTAGCCGCCACTTCTCTTGATTTTCAGGCTAAAATATTTCCCTTACCGTTAAAGCCAAGGGACAGAAAGTTTCCTGTATAGGGGTTTCGGACAAGGTGGTTCTAATGGTGTGATTTTTGTTTTGATCTGACTCTATTTTTAAGAGTTATGGGTTATTGTATTCCTTAACATTGGACGTGATCGTCTTTTACTAGGTTGCTAGCTACCACTGCTGCCCGGATCCATTTTAAAAATAATTTGTTTTAATTACAAATGGTTTTTAACCCCATTAATTTCCTTTAAAATGAGCAATTGAGCAACTCTCTACGATGTTCCAGTGCCAAGCTATCTTTGGAAAAGAAAAAGAAAAAAATATGCCGTTTCGGCAGAATGCTGTAGTAGCTGCCAGTTTTCTTGATTTCCAAGCCAAAATATTTCCATTGCTGTTCAAGCCAAGGGACAGAAGGTTTCCTATACAGGGGTTTTGGACAATGTAGTTCCAATGGTGTGCTTTTTGTTATGATCTGACTCTATTTTTAGGAGTTATGGGCTATTATATTTCTTAACATTGGACGTGATCGTCTCTTAGTAGGTTGCTACCTACCGCTGCAACCCGAAAAAAATCAATCTTTTTGTATCTTTTCAAAATATTGTTAACAGTAACCTTTTCAATATGATTTCTACGATACAAATCATCATTTTTTCACGATACAAATCAGTGATGGCGTAAATCTAAGGCTGATCTCGTATCACCATAAAAAATCAGGATTGTTAATTGAAGAAATGGATTTTGATAAGCATACAAAAAAAATCTTTTGAACGAGGATATAATAAAAATCAAGTTATAATAAAGAGCAAAGCGAGTTAAAGAAACATACCCTTTAAAATAACAAGTGAACCGACAGTCACAAACACAGAACCACACACTGGAGAAAAGTCAGCAGCACAACAACACAGGGATGATGAAATACAGGAAAAAAACACAGACACATATACTGGAGCAAACACAAGAATGAAGACAGGAAAAAAAATTGTAATAGATATAAACAAAAATGAGAAACGCACACATAAAAAACGCAGGAATGAAAAGAGCCATGAGGATATTTCAAAAATAAATTGCTCAAAATTTTGAAAAAAACCTGAAACCCCCAAAAATGACTTGGGATCCAAAAAAAACAGTACTGAAATCGCCATGGTCGAAACGCTGTGCAGGAAACTTACAGTCTCTTGGCTTGAACATGGAGGAAAAGGAATTTTTGTTGCATAAAAAGCACTAATGTGTCCTCTTTTTCCTTTCCTTTTTTCCCTTCTCCACTAGCAGGGCGCTTGAACATAATAGAAGACTGTTTGAGGGCTCTTTATTTTAATGCAATTTCTATTTCTATGTACTTTTTTGAACTGCCTATTCATACACAAGATGACAAATGAATTCATAATCGTAGGTTAAAACCATAAATGACATTAAAGTGTTGCTATGTAATGACGTCAGTTGCAACCGAGGCTCGTTCGTTATTATAAGACAGGATAAAAACCCGTGACCTTTTCTTATTTGGAATAATAAGAGACAAACCTCAGGGAATCATACAGCTAAGTAACTCCATAATATGCTGTGGCGTGCTTATAATGATAAACACCACTTATAAAGAACTATACCGATCCTTTATGTAATATTTTATTTAAAATTTTCAGGAATTATTCTAGTTTCAGTTAGCAAATAATCTTTTTGTTAAAACCCCCTAAAAATTAGTTTATATTAGATAATAATGTATAATTATATAAAAAAACGTGTTGACAAGCACCATTTATGATAAACTATATAGGACCTTTACGTAAATTTTTTTGTTAAAACCCCCCAAAAATTACTGCTTTTTACATAATAATGGATAATTATATAAAAAACCGTATTGATGAACACCATTTATGATGAACTATATCGGACCTTTATCTAGCACTAGAGTCAACCTGCCATTCATTTATGATCATTTCTGTAAAAATTGATTATATTTTAAAAATTAATTTTTTTTCAATTGCAAAGGTTTTTAGCCAAGTCAATTTCCTTTAAAATGAATCATTATACATCACTCAAAGATTTTCCAGTACAAAGCTGTCTGTAGAGGAAAAGATAAGCACTGCCTATGATTAACTTGACTGATGCTTTATACACCGCGTCTCTAGACCCAAGTAAGTAATATCCGTCTTCAGTGGATTCTGATTTGTTGCCGATGTATCTCGGTGATGCCTGCTGGTGATATCTCGGTCTGATCTGATCTGTTATCGGTTTGGTCGGGTCTGTTCTCAGTCTGAGCTTATATGTTCTTTGGTTGATGTGAAATTACAAACAGGAATAAGCCTGTGGCTTTTCTTGATTGGAATAGTAAGAGACGACCTGACTACAACTTATGATTATGACGACATTGATCAATCTTTAACGTGAAATATGTAGTTTTTCATAGAAAAATTAATTATATTTAAAAATTATTTGTTTTAATTACAAAAGGTTTTTAACCCCATAAATTTCCTTTAAAATGAGCCATTGAACAACTCTACGATGTTCCAGTACCAAGCTATCTGTGGACGAAAAAAAAGAAAAAAGAAAAAAAAGATGCCGTTTAGGCAGAATGGACATTCTAAACGCTTGATATGCTAGCTTACTCTAAAAAATAATGAACACATAACAATGTAATATTTTTAATGAAATAATGCTATGTAGAATATGTGCAGAGCGGTTAGAAGGCGAGCGACAATGAGAATCGATATATACAAGCCTGCCACGTAGCTGTTCCGGGTTCCAGCCTCGAAATCGGCTGCATAGATTTTTTTTCTTAAAACGCAAAATACCATTTCTGGAAAAAAACGCCTGAATAGGTCACAGCTTTAAGGTTCAAATTCAATTCAGTTCAATTCGTTTGCTTACAAAATTATATAACAACAAACGAAGAAAACAAACAAAAAAGAAAATAAAACAGCCAAATCATGACCAATCTATAATCATAAAAATAAAAAAAAACATAAAAATAATTATAATCATAATAATAATAATAATTAAAGCAAAAAAAAGAGAAAAGAAAAGAAAAAAACAAAAACGTCTATGAGTACTGAGCATGTGTCCCATACTGGGGGGGGGGGTCCATATTTGGGAACAATGCTATATTGACATTTGACACGAAAAACGACGCGAACCTACCAAACACGTTTCAGAACCAGTTATTATTAAAGGTATCTCAGATCTCGTCCAATATTGCATACATTAGTACAGATATCAAAAGGTATCTCATTTGCATAATTCTGGCTCGAATGGTCTTAACTAAGGATTTGAATAACGGGATGAAACCAAATGACAATAATACGAATAATTTGATTTATTTGAATTGAATGAAAGCGGTAAAGGGTTAAAATCGCTTATCAACTAAAGGTAAGTCTGACGGAATGGTGACTCCACGCCATGTGACATAAATGTTGGAATATAATTAGAATATATTTATCCTTTCACAAGTCGATTAATTCGATTGACCTAGGTTCACTGTCGGCATTATACCCAAGTGCCAAATTAGGAGTGTGGGCAATATAAAATATTGTTTAGCATTGGAGTATGCCTAAAGTTGAAACTAATAATGTTGTAGGCACTGAGAAAAGAATTTTAGTATAGAAATCCAGAACAATCCTTAGAAATCTTCAGAAACCAAGTAGAGATGTGGTTATGGATTTTAACCAACAAGGACCCCGACCCCCAAGGATCCCAGCCCCCAAGAGTCCCTATGTCCCCTCCCCCCTTCCCAACTTTTGGCCCCTCCCCCGTTTTTTAAACTTCTTTTTAGTTTAATTTTTTAACTTTTATTTTTATTGTTTATATTTTTTTAGCATAAAATTTCTTTTTCAACTTTTTTTACATGTCTCAAGATGACATGAAATATACTTAAAACATAAAAAATTCAGATTTTATATTTTCGAAATACAAAATGTGAGTGATATAGATATGTTAGTCGTAACTTTACTATTAGAAAAATAATGTTTGTAGTAGGACTTTTTTTTATTTAGAATTTGTTTTTGGGCGCAAGTTTTTCAACTTTTTTACATGTCTGAAAATGGCATGAAATATGCTCAAAACAAAAAAAAGCACATTTAATATTTCCGAATTACAAAACGAGAACGATATAGATATGTTAGTCATGACTTTTAATATTATAAAAATAATGTTTGAAGTAGCATTCTTTTTTTCTGACATGAAATTTTTGGACTTGGAAGATTATTCAACTTTTTTTCCTTTTTTTATTTATTCGGCTGTACCAATGGTACTCTATGGCCGCTCATCGAAACTACGCAGCTGTCTCAGTGGTACTTTATTGTTTGTTATCGACACTACCTAGTTTATCGTATGTATTAAATCAGTAATTTTCGTAAATTGGAAGGATAAACGCCTGCATCATATTCTTTAAAAAAAAGAAGTGAGAATGAATTATTTGAAGAAAGTGTGTGCACATAATAGATTCATCGTTGTGTTGAATGCTGATAAGGAGGAATATTTGAACTATGAAACAAGCACTAGTGGTAACACTATTGGAAACGTATGCGTGCGTTTTCACGACAGTGATAGATTGAATTTCTTTGTAGTATAAAAAAAATTCAATGGTCATAGTGTTAGTTAGTGTTAGTCAGATTTCCAGAGATAATGCGAGCCTAAAATTCAACATTTACTGAACATTTACTGTACTGAACTTACTCATTCCCTATTTCTCACAGAAAGATCGGCAGTATCTATTAGGCGTGTAAAAGCGGGAACTGAAGAGCCCTGTTGATCAATTAATTATAATTTGCGCAATGGTTGATTTTCCACAAAATTTCTCCTTCAAGTTTGGATTGAAGAGGATAGAACGGGCGATGGGTGGCAGCAAAAACTCTATATTTATACTAAACACAACTTTAAAAGCAGCTTTCTCTGCATCGGAGGTCGATTATTTCGTCTTGTTCAGAAGATGTTCGGTCACGGCTGAATAACCTGTGGTCCAATCTAGTAAAAGAAGTGCCAGGTCAAACATCGTCGCGTATACCTCTTTCTTCATGGGTTAGGCGTTATAAAAAAAAATTTCTGCTCCAGATCCAAGTCTGTAAAACAGTTATAAAGTGAAACTTCGAGATTTTTTTTAGCATGCATCTAGTCCGGGACTGATTATTACAGACTTTAATTATTTCTGCAATTGGTAAACTGAAGAGAAAAGAGTCTAGAGGAAAATGATGGGATTTCTGCATGGTTCTTGTCGTTGTGTGGTGAATTGCTTATGGAACACTTAGTCTTCCTTTACCAAATGATATTCAACATGGGATTTGTCCCTGATTCTTTTACAATTGGATGTGACTCCTATCCCTAATAAGAATAAACCTCCTTCTGAGTGTTCGTCTTGTTGAAAGAAAATACATAACTGAAAAATCAAATAAATTGTATTTATTGCTAGAGGGAATATATGCTTTATAGTCAAACCGGTATACATTCTTGGGTGTAATTTCACAAAAATATAGGCGGCACAGGATGTTTTTATTTTTTAAAATGAAGACAAATAGATTTGTTTCGTCTTAGGTCTAGTTACCTGAAAACCAAAGTTTTTTTTAAGATTTTGCTTTTGATATTTTCAAATTTTTTTAAGAGAAGTATCACATTGTTGTTAGAGTTGCCACATTGAATGGTGAAAATAAGTAAGCAAGACTAATTGCTTAAATTTGATAACGTTTTTTGTCTGTAAATTTTTTTCTAAAATCTGTCAATAAAATGTATTCTGTAAAATTTTTGAAAATTTGATCTTCAGAGTTGCGAACTAAATGTACAGTTCAGGCCCATCGGTTCAGTTTTCGTCTCGCCTTGGATGCGGTCATGCGCTTTCTGCTGTAGTATCTGCTTTAGTTGAGGCAGAAGAACGCAGAGAAAGTATTGCTTTAGCTACCCATGATGTAAGGCACGCATTTGATTCGTTTCTCCACGAGGAGATTATATTGGATATGGGTTTGGCCGGTGTTTCCCCCTGCATCTGAACCCCGCTGGCTGACATGTAGGATAATCTAAATGCGGAACTTAGACTTCTTCTACTAGCTAATGAGTGTACTAGCCTCTTATATGATTGTGCTGTTTCTCCACGTGGGAATCCCCTTTTTCCGGTAAATAAGGAAGTAAGACAAGGTGCAATTTTGTTACCAACAGAATTTACTAACAGAATCGTAAAGCCACAATCAAAGTCACTTATGACTTATATTCTGCGTGGTATTGATTTTTCTTTGATTGGTTATGTGGATGACATGCTGAAATTGAACCCGTTTCTGTGTGGGCTAGAAGATTATTTCATCAAGTTACAACAAGAGTATAGCCTTATTGGACTCCCGTTTAATGATGAAAAGACTAAAGTCCTACTTTTTAATTCGAAATCCGATACTGTTCGGAACGTCACACATAGTGGTTCTACTGTCGAGCTCGCGGATGGAATTGTATATCTGGGCATTACTATTGGACGGTCAATACTAGAGGCACTGTGGTTGCTGATTTCTCATTTTAAGAAGCGATCTTCTTTCACGTATAGTGGCAAATAAGTGGAAGTCTGACCGTTGTCTGTTGGCCAGAGTGTAAAGTGCTATGGTTTTGCCTCGTTATCTGTACCTTACCCCATTTTGGAGCATTTTACGGCTACAGATATACTGAAATTGCGTGCACTGTACTACAGGTATGCAAAATTTTGATGCGTTTACCATCATCAACAAGCAATAGGTATGTTACGAGCCAATATAGTGTTACCAACACTGGAGAAGCGGTTCCGTCCCAAATTCATCGATATAATTTGTCTGTCAAGTCCCACCCGTGGGCCAAGGTTTTACAACAGTAGTCGGCATTTATTACTCGTTGTTGTGTTTTTGTTTTGCTTGTGTCATTGTTTTTCTTTTTTGTTCTCCAAATGATTTTTTCCTTGATGGGTATTAAATGCATTCGGTCATACACACACACACACACACACACACACACACA
>JAQQPU010002585.1:12911-24937 GCA_029168905.1 Artemia sp. Kazakhstan ARC1039
TCAGGATTTCGTTAATATTCATTTATTCTCTTCTTCGGCAAGTTTCGTCAAGGAAAACATATTAGCTCAAAACATGAATTATCCAGTAGGATAATCAGGCAGGTACGAAAGGAAAGTTCAAGCTTATGACCCCCCAAAAATGTTGAGATTTCTACAACTTTCGTTCCAAAGTCTACCATTGTCAGTGTAACCGCACTATTATAAAGGTGTGTCTCCCTCCTAAATGCATACCCCCCTGGCCAATCCTTGCCCCTACCCCCTATATTTCATGAATTGGCACCCCTAAACAATGCAAAGGAAAAACAAACTTACTTCATCAAAAGTCATTTCCGAATTAATAATATTTTGAAAACTATTTACACTCTAAATGTCAAAGCTCTAACTGACCACTTTCTTTTCATTCATATGAACTGTTTCATAACAAGGTGGTTAATGTATTAAATAGTTCTGCTTTATGCAAATCTTAGCCAAAAATTAGGATTTACCCAGTTTTGGAAGGCTTGAGAATAGTAATGACACGATTTTTATTCGATCCTGTACCAGAAACATTCTCTGATACACTCCTTTTCTTGTGCTGGTATCGCTAGAAGAACTAACTAGAGGAAAGTTTTCGACAAAACTTGACCAAATCTCAGAGTCCGAAAGGAGCGAATAAAACCATAAATGTACCAGAAAATTTAGATATTACCAAAAAAAAAAAAATCCAAATGGACCACATTGTACCAAGACCTCGTAGTGGCAGGAGTAGTAGCAGTGGCCCTGAAAGCTTCAAGTTATTACCCTTCCTGAGATATTGCAGATACGCTCATTCGATAATCTGGATGCACACAGTGCCTTTCAGTTTAGTTCAACACCCCTTCATTATTCTCTAAAGTTTCACCTTAATACCATTGGCCTTTTCAGACACCCATTATCAAATATTCGCCCTTTCCCAATGATAAATCCTATGTGTAAACAATGGGTAAGTTTCACAATCTACAACCCTTACCTTGGGGGCTTCGGGGGGCATGGCATCCACAGTTGCATAGTTAACTGACCTTCTGATTATTTTGAACAAAATTACTATTTTAAAATATTGATCAGTATTGAGGGTAGGGAAATACCTAAAACGGACGAGGTGACTGGTTGCCTTCCGATCATTGTTCAACATCCCTCTCGATATGTGCTGATAGTCTTAGCCGCTCCAGAGACGAAGACAGATAATCCGAGTGATTGAGAGGCAAATCTGGGATAAGTCCTTTTTAGGATTGTATAAAAATGATGTCATTCATTTATTGATAGATGAGTTGTCAGTAGGATAGATGTGTTCAACATTTCCTGAAAATTTAACCTAGATACCCTAAGCATTTTTGGAGACCCAGGATCAAACATGCCCACCTTTCCCAATAACAAACCCTAAATATGAACAAGGGAAACTTCCATAGCTTAAGCCCTTGCCGCAAGGGCAGTGGCGGTCATGTGATCCCCAGAGGCATAATTATTTAAGCTTTAGACTATTTTTAACAAAGTGGCAACCTCAAAAATTTGATTGGTCGTCTATAAGGATAGAACAGCTAAAAGGGCATGGGAGAGGTGTGGTTGCCCTCTGATCACTTTTGACTCTTAAAAAGGGCACTAGAACGTTCAAATTCCGACCGAATAAGAAGTGGCTCTGGGAAACGTAACAAATAATGCATAGAGACCTTGAGGCTCTTTACCATAACAAAGCTAGGGCTTTACCTCTAATCTGAACAATGCTTTAAATATTGCAAAGAGTTAAGAGTATATCAGTTAAAGGCAAATTAGATGAAAACTTTACGCGTTTGTCATAAAGAGTAACGGAACTGGTTTTGATCATGAATTTTTTTTTCTCGCTGTACGTTATTCATTATTATTGAGTCAAATTCATTGAAAGAACACATTTTTTTTTTTTGTATTTAAGAAATCAAATTACAGAATTGGTAATAATAATGCATAAAGTACAATAATCTATGCATATTTGAATAACCCAAAAAGACAAAATAGAACCTGTTTGGTTAGACAACAACAACATACAGAATCATTTTCGAAAATCTACTGAACCTATTACATGACTCCACAGCCACGACGACTACAAGGCCAGACATCATATTCCTGTGAACCATATCAATCTCATTATTGGACTCCCAAATTTAGTGAAATCCTGGCACATTTTTTTTTCATTATATCCACCAGAGTTTATTGTTTACAAAACAAGTTGAATGCATGTTAATAAAAAACAGCAAAATTCTATTTTAATATTAGTATATCCCCCCCCCGCAAAAAAATTTTTCGCAAAAGATCTTGGCTTGAATAGACGAATAAGCTTTTGTGCCTTTGGTGGCACACTGAATTGATCTGTGCCTGGCAATACAGGGCCCGAGGTTCAATCCCAGCTGTAGCATGTTTAACTTAAGGACCTTTGTAGTCAAGAAGGGTCGTTAATCTACAGACTAAACGAGCAAGTTTATACCTATAATACTGTTATTACGCATCAAATACCATTTTTGCATTTTCATAGGTTGGACCTAGTCACCTCCATAAATCTACACTTGGTTAACGATTATCACCTCTTTAAACTCGCGTGAAGGCCTAAACAAAAGGATTGCTATCAGTATTTGTCTCTAGAAAACCCCTTTCTTACGAACTAGTTCCTACTAATAACAATAACATTTATAGGGTCCTTAAAAAACAAAGCAAATAATTTCCTTCAATATTTATTTAAAAAAGATACCGCTTTGTACCAAAAATGAAACTTTAATAATTAAGAAAATAAAAAAAACTAAAACATTTCTGGCTTCTTTGGCAGACATAGGTTATAAAATGAGTTTTTGTTCCAAAATTCTGAAGTCTTCCATCCACACCAACCACGACCTATTATTGTATTAATATCTTCTGATCCTAAAAAAAAAAAAAAAAAAACTATACATAAGATCGGTAATTTGATGATAAATTGCAAAAGCCTAAAATAACGGATTTCAAAGCCAAATGAATACTATAAATTTCGGCAAAACCTTGATAAAGGTGTGATCCCTTTATTTCCTGGGGAAGACTTTTGCAGAATGATAAAGAACAGATTCCATTGTCATTTACAGGATCTTAAATTCGTGGGAAGTAGACAACGGAAATACCTTCTTAGAGCGTTGTTAATTTCGTTTAATATATGCATCATTATTGGTTCTTCACTCTATTTAACCTATACAATATTGTGATGAATACTTTGCTGTTTTTTCTATGTCGTCAATTACGTATCGACCTCACGTTGAGTTTTCGTTTTTTTGTTTACGTGTTTAAGATATGCAACGGTTTCCTAGAGCGTCACCAAAACATGTAATTAGAACAACACACTGAAAAATTTATAGATCCCAAGGAAGAGCATTTTCTATGGAATTATGCTGCCATCTACTTTTACATGCCATTTCGGTAGAACTTTTGATTTTATTTTCTGTGTTTGAGACTGGGGCGGAGAAATGGTGTGATATACATATACTAAATTTCAATATTTCTCTTATTACAAAGGAAACTGAATCTCATCCTTTGCTCGTTTCTTAGCACTAGCATAAGAAAGTTGACCCGCGAAAAGATAATCCTTTTTGAACTAAGACAGACACAGTTTTTATCCGCTAATTAATAACCATTGATTACCCTATCAATGTTCTTTCGCAGAGAAACTCGGCCTTTGGACATATCATTTTGAGAATTTCAAGGGGTTTACAGCTTCTTTGTTGTTCTACATATCCGATAAATGCTCTGAGCACAAATAAGCTAAGTCCTGAATCGATGCAAAATCAAACCCAGTTCTGATCGGGTCATCAATAAAATAAGTGAATTGTTAAAAAAAAAAAAAAAAACGATCCAAATGCTTACTCGTTGTAAAAACGAGCCAAAAAAAACTATTCCAGTCCTTCCCCCACTGCAGATTTTTAATCAGAAGGAGAGGCAGGTCAAATCTTTCGTAAGTCAGATATATGTAACAATTTTCAATATACAGGATTAGAGGAACAGAGCGAGCCCGAAATCTCTCCGTCAGTTTCTTCTTAGTCCATACAAACTAAAAAGGTAGGTATGTTGCAACCTTGTTGGAGCCAGCATCATTTTCATTCTGTTTACCTGAAGACCAGAGTGGAGCCATAGACTCTGACCCCTGATAAACCCCCTTTTTAAGTGGAAAGGTAGGCATGTGGCCCTTGTCCGAACCAAAATCATACAAGAATACTCAATAAAACAGTTGAAGGCACAAAATGGGCCCATGATCCCAAGAATACTCTTCCCCCTTTGATTGTCAATTTGTTTGCAGAAAAGCAGGCATATCGCATGTTTTTATTCAATCAGTATGATCGGAGAACCGAGTGGGATCACGACCCCTCCAACAACCCCCTATCTCACTACTAGCTGTTTAACAGAAGGGTGGATGTTTTGCATCACATTTGAACCGGAAGAATCCTGGGATTTTCAGTCTGTACAATTTGAGGGCCAATTTGGCCCATGGCCCATCCATCAAAGTCCTCCTTACAATCAACAGTTTAGTAAAAAGAAGAATAAGTGACATTTAATTTCGACCAGAATCATAAAACTATTTTCAATCTATACGATCGCATGCACAAAGTGGGCCCGTGGCCCCTCCAAAACAACCCTACAGCTGTTTTTCTCACCAGAAAAGGAGACGCGTTTCTTTTTTTTTATAGATTAGCTCAAACTTAGTGGGCAAATACCTTGAACAAATGGGACATGAGAATTATCGGCAATCAGAAGCGTACATCTCTTCTCCTACCTTTTCTCGAAAGTTCTCAGATCCACTCGAAGCTTATGGAGCAATTCCCTCAGCCAAGGGGAAAGAGGGGCGGATTCTCACACGTGTTGGCAACTTCTGAGCCCTACCTACCTTCTGAGTACGAAAGTACATAGGCTCGTTTGAAATTTGTGCATTATTTATAGCAAAGGGACCTTTGCCCTAGATATTTTAGATCGTTAATCTTTTCAGTTGAGGTTCTAGCAGGCGTCAAAATTTCATTGCTCGGGGATTGTTTCTCGTCACGGTGAGTGATTTTTAAGCCAGATTCTCATCTTAAGGAGAATGGGTTACTTAACTCACTATTATTGGCTTGTGATCTGCATTGAGGATCCCACCAGTTCGTTTCCTATCAAGGAGAGCACAGTCGATTGAAATGAAGTTGGATTAAAATTCAAAAATACACCCCAGCATTTTACAATCTATGTACAAAAGTAATTCATTGTGGAACAAAACATTCATGAAGGAATACAAAAAAAAATCAACCTATTAAATTAAGTTTCGTGACACATGAAAAAGTTGCTTTTTAATGAAACTATTAAACATCGAAATCTTGCCTTCAAAAACTTGTCTTTTGATGTCGTTTCTAATAGTTTTAAATTATCGGAAATAAACCATAATATTAGCTCTCTCCCAAACTTAATTTTGGTAATTTGCGCTTCAAGAGTATGGTATATTCTTTCCTTAAACATGTGTTCTAATATATGGTATAAATTGTTTAGTTGAAAAAAAGTCGAATTCAATATCCCCTTTAGTATTTCTTCCCTTTGTTTGGCAAGTTGATATTTATTTCATTTCTTTTCCATCTCATTTGTCTGGATAATTGACTATTCAAACAATGGTAAGGTTCTTAAGTAATTTATGAAGAAGCATCTACAGAACTCAGATTTTTTTTTTTATTCCTTAGGACCTCAAGGAGAAAAAAGACAATGTTTACATCTGAGAGATTCATCAATAACAAAGCTAACGTAGACACGGTATTTTGTTACTTGAAAATTTGGCTACTTTCAATGATTCGGTAGCCTTAATCGCATCAACTGGTTAGGTTCAATGTTGGCCAACCGCAGATATAAACTCATCTATGAATGATTTTGTACAAAGAATACTTTTAATTGAAGAACAAAGTTACTAGTTTTTTTCCGTCAACAATTTAGATATGAAATGATAGATAAGGGTAAATTTTATTTAAGAGAAAGCCCAAGGGAAATTTTAGAACCAGCCAATACCTTTTAGTAAAAAAAAAAAAAAAAAAAAAAAAAAAAAAAAAAAAAAAAAAAAAAAATGCAGGTTAGACAGTAAAACGGCGAAGATTTCAGTGAATTTTATCGGTGCCATAGCCAATGCTTTCATTTGAGTGGAAGTCAATTACAAACTTGACCGTTTTTAGCGACTAGACAAACTTAAAAGTGCACAGTGCACAGTCAGTGCACAAAAGTGCAAAATGCACAGTCATGCATTTTTCCACCAGGGTAACCAGGAAGGGTAGAATTTCCTTTTGTCAGGTTTTAACCCGATTTGATTCCTGGAACATGTTCCTGAACTTTCTTGATGGAAGCAGACCAAAACAGTGTGTGTCCCAAACCTCTTCGGAAACCTAATTTTTGGTATAATACTAGAGCCAAGACAAGTCTCTTGTGTGAACTCTATTTTAAACTAGATTACCTTCAATCTAGCCTCAGTCTTAACATCGAACTAGATAGATGTTATATATATAAAACATATATATAAACAACTAGATACCTGTATAGTGTGGATCCAAAATAAGGAATGCACAACGACCGGACAAAGGTACATAATCAACTCCTAAGATCGTATGGGCCAAGACGCCTCCACCTAAAATATTAGAAAAATATTTAGTGTTAGAAGGGAGAGGACTCGTTTTTTATATAACCAAAGTAAAAGCATTGTATAGCAAAATAATCCAACGGTTATACTAATATCTTTTCAAACAGAAGCGTAAATTTTCAGAATATGCGGCAAAGTGGTTATGTCAACTGATACAGTTTCCATTTCATCAATACTAACAGGGCGCGTTTATGCAGCCAAACAGTGCAAGCTTGTATCCAGGGGGAGGTTAGAGGGTTTAACCCCCCCCCCCCCCACACTCCACGAAATATTTGCCCAATTCGTAAAAACGTGACAAAAATGAATATAAGCAAATTTTTGATGCGTTTTTTAAGTTTTGTTGTAAAACACCCCCCCCCCCCAAAAAAAAAAAACTTTTTGTAAGCCCCCCTCCCCCATAAACGAAAAAATCCTGGATATGACCCTGCAACAGTGCTAACAAAAATAAGCGAAAAGGAAATTGACTGAGACATGGAAGTAGGATGTTCAAATTTTGAATTATGGATACTGTGACTTTTACTTCCGGGCAACTCAATCTTTTTTCTTTTGCTAGAGCTCTCAGTTTGCTACTATTCTATATTGTTTTAAATATAAGCTTAATTAAGTAGATAAGGTTAATTAGCTAAGTTAATCTATGTAATTATTAATTATTCTATATGTAAGCAGAATGCGTGTTAAAAAGAACAACGTGAACAGTCTTACTCTTAGTCAAACCTAGAATATCCCTGACTATTATTTTTTGTTGGTCGACGATTTATCCAGTGACCCTCATATAAAAAAGAATAGATTGAAATTACAGTAGGCACAGAATGCAAATTTGCCAAGGTTTCGACGATCCGAAATTTTATTTTCATATTCTGTTAAAAGGAAGGAATATACATTTTTAAAGCGTAATTCATTTTCTAAAATAAATTTTACTACACAACTATATTTAGTTATCTCTCCAAAATTCATTAACCGCGAAATGGAACGCGCCTATACCTAAAAACGAGATGAACGAGAAGTACATGAAAAATTTTTCTTCCCTCCCTCCCTCCTGATCCCTGATTTTAATGATTTTTTAAAACTTTTTATTTTTCATCAAAAATATAACTTTAATTATTCGTTCTCCATAATAATTTAAGTCCAATTAGTAAAATTAACGAAAATATAATTTATCATGGGAACAAAAAAAATTTGTGATTTCCTTAAAGATTTTAAATTTCCTTAAAATAAATGTGCTATGCATCTAGAATTCTTTTAATGTCCTTCAGTTTTCAAAAAGCTCTATTTCCAAAAGCTCATATTCCACGGTGAAATAGAAGCTTCCTAAATTAACCACAAGTAAATACCTGTAATTGGCTATATTCTTGGTCTAATTTTGGGGTAATATGGACTACATTTTTTCCAGGAAAAGTGGACTAAGTCAAATATTCGCCTGAACCACAGAACCCTAAAATTACCCTTTAAGTTAAATAAATTATGAAGCTTCAAGGTAAAAAGTAAAGTTAAAATCTACCTATCATCACTGGAGTTCCAACATTTCCAAAATGAGCAATCAATTCTCTAGCAATAGTGTCCATTTCAGCCCCGGAGCTGACGCTTATAATACCAGATTCAACGTCCAAAAGGGTCTTGAGTACGTAGCTTACTTCTAGAGAACCAATCCATTGCCGGGATCCTACAAAGCTGGCATTCTTATCACCGATATCACATAAAATCTTCTGAATGTCTTTGTGTGAAGGAATTGGAAGCTCTGTGTACCCTTGGTGTCTAATAAAAATAATAAAAAAAGAAACTTTTTCAATTTAATAAGAACTGAAAAATAAAAACAATTCAGCCCTACAATTCTTTGTAGTTCTTAAAGAAAAAAGGAGAAAACAAAAATCAAAATTTTAAACAGAATATAAGCAGGGTTGCCACGGGTAATACCAAAGTACTATTTTAATACTTTTTGATCAATGTAGTACTTTTTGAATACGTTCTGCGAAAGTGGTGCTTTTTTAATACTTTTTGTTAAAAGCATTCCCTTTTTAAAATTTAACGTTCAAGGAATGAACTTGCTCACTAGCAATCTGTTTAAACGTAAAACGGGATATTTTTCTGGTTTTGTTGACAAGGATTTGCGCAACAGGATGTCACACGTAACAATCACAGACATAATTTTGGTTTGTGTTTGGTCATACATTAGACAGCTACAAAAAAAGAAATATAATTGTATGGATATGCAGTGAGTTGTTAGACGTAACTTTGGTTACGTCTGTTCTAGTGCCATTATTTAAAAAGGGGGATAGATTAGACCATGGGAATTATAGAGGTATAAGCTTAGGTAATGTGCTTAGTAAGGTTTTCGCTAATATACTATGTCATAGGATAGATAGTTGGATAGACAAAAATAGAACTTTATCAGATTCGCACGCAGCGTTCAGAAAACGCTACGGTCCTATAGATCAGTCTTTTTGTTTTATTAGGGATTATTAGTAAACAAGTTAAGAGCAAAGAGGGCAGGCTACTTATTGTATTTTTGGATTTAAAACGGGGGTTTGATGGAGTGAATAAAAGCTTAATGATAGTAGTGTCGTTGTTAGTCCTTGGGCTAACAAGCACATATTTTAAGATTATAGCATCTATGTCTAATACAGTTAAGGTTACAGTACGGGTAGGGAAGAATTTTTCAGGGTTATTAGAAGTAGGCTTGGTGTTAAGCAAGAATCTACAATTTCCCCAAGGCCATTTTCATTGTATATTAATGATTCTGAACAACATTTGGTAAGTAGAGGCGCTCCAATAATTAAACTTTCAAGTGTAAATGTTCAACCATTACTTTTTGCGGACGACAAAGCACTAGAGGCCGAAAGCAAAGGAAATTTGCAGGAAGTGCTAGATCTAATATCTTCTTATTTTAGGAATTGGAAACTAGTAATAAACGTAAAAAAGTTGGGGGTTATGGTTTTTAGGAAAAGTGGAGAAATAGATAGATTCGCAGTGTCAGTTTACGTATGAAGGTAGGAAACTAGACAGTGTAGATGAATTTCAGTACCTATGTTAAAGGCTAACGTCAGATGGAAAGTGGAAGAAACATCTTAAGATGGTGGAAAGTAAAGGAAATAGACTACTAAAAATGCTAAGCATAAGTAGTATTAGGGAAATTAGGGATGTAGGATTGCTAAAGCGTTTTCTTTATGCTAGGGTTAGATCGGCTTTGCATTATGGGGCGGAGCTATGGGGGTTTGATACGGGGGTAAATTTCATAAGGAATCGAGTTGAGGTTTTTTAAGTGTATGTTAGTCCTTGATAATAAGTTTAATGGGTTAGTGCTGAGAGGAGATATATGAATAAAGTGTATGAGACACAGTAGGCTAATTAGTAAGGTTAAATATTGGGAAAGGGTGTCATCGATAGAAGATAATAGGCTAGTTAAAGAAGCATTTTTAATAATGCTTCAGGAAATGAAGAAGGATTCAAGGCCAAATCGAGTGAAGAATATGTTGGACCGTGCAGGGCTACTTAATTGTTGGAATGAGGGAAAGGGGATAGGACGGATGTAAGGGACCCTATCTCGCTTAGTTACTACTAGGTTAGAGTCTCAGGAAGTTCAGATTTGGCAAGCTGGGAAGGAGGCATCGTCGTCCCTGGGGCTATATGTGGAGGTTAAGGAGAACTGGACCGAAGAAATTTATCTAAAAATGTGACTAAGTCCGGAAAATTTAAAATGGGTAATGTCTGTAAGGGGAAATTTTATAACTCTTGGAGAACGAAGGAAATATTTAGGGAGGGCTAGATTGAGGGATGGTCATTACAGCTGCCCTATGTGTGGAGAGATGAATGAGTCTTTTTATCATTTTTTAGCGGAATGTAAGGAATTGAAGGAATTGCGATGGAAATATTTTATAGGGAGGTCGGGGGGAGAGATTGGATTTTGGAAATTTAGAAAAGTAGGTGTTATTTAGATATAAATAGTGTTGGAACGCTCGTCCGGGTAGGCATGAGGCATCGTAAAGATTTTCTTGAGTAATCACTTTTAGTGTTTTTTTCCGTTTACGTTTTGTTGTTCTATTTTTTGCTTGTTTATTGTATGTCATCATGGTCCAATAGGACTTTCTTGTGAATAGATCTATCTACCTACCTATCTATCAATACAAAACATAGGCATATATTATTTTGAAAAGGATAGGTGACAAATATTATAAGAAGTTATTTTAAATTAACGCATTATTAAAATAACGGGGGTGGTAGCTTTGGGGCCCACCTTCATCCTGAAATCATAGACTAAGAAAGACACTCTCTGAAAATCAAAGGTGTTAAAAAGAGCAGTTATACAGTTATACAGGTTTGTTTTGGCGAAGAATGTTTTACAAAATATTTTGAACATTATTAGCCAGAGAGGTCTAATAAAATTATTGCTGCACTATTTTCAGGAAATGCTTTTCTCGACATTTGCCTTTTATAAGATTTTTTAGTCCATTCTAGTTCAACCATCCCCCCTAACTTACTGCTTGGATATAATCTAAGGTCATAAGCAAAAGTTTGTTGTTTTTATTTAGCATTATGAACAGCTGCTAGTGAGAAATATGCTAGCTACAAAAATGGTGGAAACAAGTCAAAATGAGTTAATATTCATTTATACCAAAGGCTATATCCAAGTATAAATCAGGCCGTCCCCAGTTGGGGTGGGATGATGTCATAAGGAAAGATTTAAAAGAGATGAGAACTTCCTGGGAGAGTGTTGAGAGGAAGGCTTTGAATAGATTGGGATGGAGGAGGAGCATACGGAGTTGTGTTGGTCTCAGGCGGATTGGTGCTGCAGTGAGTTGTTAGTAGTAGTAGTAGTATTACCCTAAAAATGCATATTCTCTCATTTTTTTCAAGAATGCCTATTCATTTTCATAAAAAAAACTACCTCTGAAATATGCTAAAGGGGAGAAGAGTAATTACAACCAAAACAATCCACTTTTTTTCTAGGAAAAAGCTAATTATTTTGATCTTCTTTATTTGCGTCTGGCATGAATTCACTAGATAAAAAAGCTACAATTAACTTGTATTTCGATTAGACCCATTACCTAGCATACTTTTGAACCTTTAGAAAAGGGAACATTTTTTCAAATAGATTTAGTTTATCTTGATCTTATCCAAAATAGTTTGAAAGCAAGAGCAGAAAGACAAAAAAAAAAAAAAAATAATCAAATCAAACATATACCTATACCAGGAGCAAATAGTCTGTAATGAACGGTAAGCACATCCCCATCCATTGTCGTCAAAATTATCTTGCATATAATGATGATAAGCGTATGTGCCTTGAACTAAACCAACGTCACCACCCACTGCAAGAAATAATAAAATAATTACGCCCATTGAATGTTACGAATTCTTAAATCTTCCAACAAAAAGTGGCTTTAAATACTAACCTTATTCAATT